>CAUYQV010055457.1:0-26194 GCA_963574575.1 Galagoides demidoff
CCTGTGGTCCCAGCTACTTGGGAGGCAGAGGCAGGAGACTCACTTGAGCCCAGGAGTTGGAGGTTGCTATGAGCTGTGATGCCATGGCACTCTACCCAGGGGGATAGCTTGAGGCTCCGTCTCAAAAAAAAAAAAAAAGAATGGACACCCATACCCCATGAGGAGACTCAAATCAGAGGGAAAGGAATATCCTTCCTCTGAAGTGGCCACTCCAGTGTGATAGTGGTTGAGAGAGCTGGCAGCTGTTTTACCACCATGAGGGAAGAACCCTCCTGAAAGCTGAGCGGCATACAGGGAATACAACTGAGAGACGGAGAGAGACAAACTCCCAAAGACATCAGTTGAAAACCCTGATTCAGCCATTTTGGAAGCCATCCATCCCCTGGACTTTTGTAATCAGCCAATTATTTCCCATTTGTGCTTCAGCCTGTTTGAATTAGGCTCCCCCCTCCCTGTAATGAAGAGACCTGACTTGTCCACCACATCAGATTCAGACTTACTCCCTGCTGGACCTTCGGGAGCTTCCTTTTCTCTGGCAGGTCCCAGGAGTGCCGCCAGCATCCTGTTGGCTTCCACCTCCCAGTCCTCACTCAGACCTTCAGTGACAGGAAGTAGCTGAGGGAACAGAGGAGGCAAACCAGGAGACAGGCCCGTGGCCAAAGGCTAGGTGGAGGCAGGGAGGCCAAGAGCAGGGGAGGGGCTATGGTCCCAGAGGTCCTGGTGGTCCTGATGACCCTGTCCTCTCAGGGACTATGGCTCCACTCCCTGGCCCTGCTCCCACCCCCATGCCTGATGCAGCTGTTTCTGACACAGTAGCTCCCAATTCTCTTTGGAAGGTTTCTTTTGAGCAAAAGAAAACAGTAAAAATACCACTGGCCTAGAACTGAAGGGTGAGAACTCCCAGCCCCCAGCCACTATGCAAGAGGGAAACTGAGGTCTGCAGCAGGCTGTGATCCTGGTGCAGACTGCAACAGGGTCTCCTGGCTCCCAGGCCAGGGCATTGCCTACTCTTGAGTCCTGGGCAAGAAGGAGGTGGTGGGGAGCTGAGGGTGGGAGGAGGGCTATTTGTGTGTCTGTCTGATCATGTGTCTGTGCATCTGTCCATCTGTCCCTGGGCTGGTCTGGAGTCTGAACATCCCGTAACGGGTGATTCTAGTTCCCTTAGAGCAGGAGAGGCCTCCAATAAGATGTACTAGGGACAGGCAGGCCCTGCCCCAGGCTGTGGAGCAGCTGGGGCTGGTTTGAGGGAGTCCATCAGAGGCCCTACACCCCAGCAGCATGGTCAAGGTGAGGACTCAGTGTGTGGATTCCACTCCCTTCTGTCTTCTCATCCTGTCCTTCCAGGTCCCCACAGACCAATGTGTCTAGCCTCACTGGGGGAAGGGAGAAAAGGACCTCATTTAGTGGAAGCCAATCCAGTTCTCCACTCTCCTGTGGATTCCCAGAGGTTGACAGGTGAGATGACTATTGGCTTAGAGCAAGGGCACCAGCTCCCTGATTAGGGCCATGGCTAAGGCCAGGGACATCCTCTAGCAACTGGCAGAAGCTTCCCCTTGAGAAGCCACACCCAGGCCTGCAGCCTGCAGGATTTACCCTCAGAGAGTAGGCTGGGCCTTTCCCTCCAAAGTGAAGAAAGCAGGGGCATGTTCCTGAGCTGGTAGGTCTGCCTCTGCAACTTCTTTGGTTTTTGTAATGACCTGGCTTAGTTTCAGTGAAGAACTGAAACACTACATGAACTTCTCCTTTCCTTCCTTCCTTCTTACTTCCCTCCCTTCCTTCCTTCCTTTCGTTCTTTCTCTCTCTTTCTTTGTTTTTGTTTTTATAGACACAGGGATCTCACTATGTTGCCCAACCTAGATTAGAACATTGGAACTCCTGGGTTCAAAGATCCTCCTGCCTCCCCACCTCAGCCTCCAGAGTATCTGGGACTATAGACATGCCACTGTGCTGGACTAACACTTTTCTCCTTGATGGCCAGGCCCCTGTGTCCAGGCTGGCTGAGGCTGACAGGGATGTAGTTCCTTGTGCTGTACCCATGGGCTGGGCTGGGCTGGGCAGGCAGAGTCATGGCATCCAGGGTTGGCCTCTGGTTAGCAACTTGTTGTTCAGCCCTGGGGTTGATGTTCAGGGCCCTACAATGTATCTTTACTGAGATCTGGGCTAGGCCCTGGGTCAGAGGGAAAGAGCCAGAGCAGATTTGGCCTGGGATTGGGCTGGGAAAATCCCTTAACCACCATCATGGGCAGTGAACATTGTCTTCCTCAGACTAGGGTCAGGGGAGTGAGGTGGGGAAGAGGTTGGGGGGGGGGTACAGAGAGCTTGTATTTTCTCGGGTTAGAAAGACTGGATCAGCTGGGCATGGTGGATCAAACCTATAATCCCAGAACTCTGGGAGGCAAAGGTGGGTGAATTGCTTGAGTCCAAGAGTTCCAGACCAGCCTGAGCCAGAGCAAGACCCTGTCTCTACTAAAAATAGAAAAACTAGCTGGGCATTGTGGTGGGTGCCTGTAGTCCCAGCTACTTGGAAGGCTGAGGCAAGGGGATTGCTCCAGCCCAAGAGTTTGAGGTTGCTGTGAGCTATGCTGATGCCATGGCACTCTACCCAGTGTGACAGAGGGAGAGTTTGCCTAAGAAAGAAGTGAAAGGAAGGAAGGAAGGAAGAAAGGAAGGAAGGAAGGAGAGAAAGAGAGAAAGATCCAAGAGTTTGAGGTTGCTGTGAGGTATGCTGATGCCATGGTACTTTACACAGGGTGACAGAGGGAAACTCTGCCAAAGGAATGAAGGAAGAAAGGGAGGGAAAAAAGAAAGAAAGGAAGGAAGGTCGAAGGCCACATCAAAAGGTGGCCATGTTAGGTGGGCCAGATTGATTTCTACAAAGACAGGACCAGTTTTAATGAATATGCTAAGAGATGACCAGTCTACTTTTTTCCTCCCAGGCCTGACAAAGCTGAGTTTTATTACATTCTTCAATTGCAGTTAATTTAATAGGCACACAGGGACCCCTCAGCTGTATATGTCTACATTTCTTTTACTGCCTATGGGGGGGTCTAAGTTGCTCCTCCGTGGGTGCTGGTCCTGGCATCGCCGGCATGAGTGGCAAGGTGTGGCTGTGTCAGAGGCACAGTGTCCCACGTGGCTCCTAGTCTGTGTCTTTTCTCTTGGCATTTACACTAGAAAATGTCATCACACAAGTGCACATTGTTTTCATTCGCCCTCATTTGTCTTCTTCATGACAGCATCCCCTGCGGCATTAGTGCTCAGAGGTTTTCTTCCCCGCCTGGCCACACAGTTTCACCTCGGGAAGCCCCTGCCTCTCTGGGGCTCATGCCCGCACCCCCACCAAGGTCAAGGTGGGAGGAGATGAGTCAGAGGCCCTGCCCAGGTTCAGCACCCTAGTTCTACTGTTTTGTCATTTACAGGGTGAGGGCCACACTCTCCATCCTGACAGCCCCCCGAGGTGATGGATTAGGCATCAATTCCTCCCTCTGTCTTGTGAAAGATTTTATTCATTGTATGCTGGGCCCAGCAGTGCCTCACAGAAAGGGCAGGATGGCCCAAGGCCCTCCTGTTCCTCATCTGCGCTCTGACATGCCTCTCTCTGCACAGCGGCGGATCACCTCCCCACTACCTGAGACATCCAGAATGGGTTCTGAGCTCAGTGCCGAGCACCGGGGAGGCAGAGGCCAGCGTTGTTCCCATTGCTCAGACAGGCGAGCAGACAGCAGGGCCTGTGCTCTGAGCCTTTACACTACACACCCTTTTAAAAATAATAAAACAAAATATTTGCAACCTAAGAAGCTAAACAGAAAGCCTCAGGGGCCAAGGTCTCAGATGTGACTCATCTTTGTGGGGCTCCATCCTTTATCCCACATTCCAGCTCTTTCCCAGCTCCTCTGACAGTGCATATAAAACTCCAGCTGCCCTGGAGATGTCCAGCCGTTTCCCTCCAGCACCTGTGTTCACTCTGGGCTAGGACATCACATGAAGTCACAGGCAGGTCTACAAACAGCATTTGTTCATAAATTAAGGCTGTAATTAATCACTTTGGCTGTTAGTGAACTGTGTTTCTCCCTTTTCCTTTCTTTGTTCCCTTTGAGAAATCTCCAGGGGAGGGGGACGGGGGCAGCCGGAAGACTGCTGGCCTCTCTCCCCATCCAGCTGGGATAATGACTACCTCTGGCCTTTCTGACTCAAACACAGCACCAAGCTATGTTTCTTCCACCATCCCAAAGTTAGGGCATAAGGCAAAGCCCAGAAATGGGCAAAATTATCCTTGAAACCCTCCAGGAAGGGATGGGGAGCAATATTCCTTCTTTTATCTGTTGATCCGGCCTCACCAGCTTTCTTGCCTGGTCTGGGGCAGGTCTCGGTTTTTCTAGTGGATCCTGCACGTGAATCCGTCTCTACATCCAAAGTCCTGAGAGATGCTCAGGGACAACAGATTCACACACACCTACTGAGTGGAAAGGCAAGTGGAGACACCCAGACCATCTAGGCTCGTCCTTTCTCTTTCCTCTCTGTCTACTGAGATAAGGGATAGAGATGAATTCGGAACATACTGTGACTTCTCTGTGAGGTCACAGATGACATTTACTGGGCATTTAATTCATGCCAACCATGGTGCCAAGGACCTGTAGCACTTGAGGTACAGTCAGCTGGATGAAGCAGACAACCCAGATCCTGATTGCTTTAAGTAAAGGCCTTTAAAGTAAAAAAGTCTCTGGGTGGCGCCTGTGGCTCAAAGGAGTAGGGCGCTAGCCTCATATACTGGAGGTGGTGGGTTCAAACCCAGCCCCAGCCCAAAACTGCAAAAGAATAAAAATAAAAATAAAAATCTCATTTAAGCTAGCAATGGTGAGCTAAAAAACAAAAATAATCTCTCAGAATAAGAAGTCTGGAGGTCAGCGAAATAATGACATCAGGCTGGTCTGTGGCTTAGAAATGCCCCCATCCTCCTTTGCTCAGCCATCCTCAGTACGTGGGTTTTACATCCTCGGGTTGGCAGCCTCATGGCCACAAAATGACTGCTGTACCTCTAAGCATCATAAACTCTTTGCAGGCAGGAAGTAGGGAAAGCCAAGGATTCCTTCTCTGTATTTTACTCAGGAAGCTCTCGGACTTCCTTTTAGACCTCCTGGGCCAGAGCTGGGCCATAATGGGCACCCTTAACTGCCAGGAAAGCGGGGACAGCCAGTATCTGGCAAAGAGGAAGGGCATTGCTGTGTTTCACTTAGACCACTCAAGATACATGCACTGGGCCTGCGTACTTTGCTCCCTGAGCAAATTCAGGCTTCTGTTAGCAAACAGGGCAGTATCTCTATTGGGTACTAACATTGCCTGGTTATTTTCTCACATAAACTCATGACAGCCTGCTGAGGCAGAGCCTATTATTAGTCCCATTTTACAGATGATAAAAGAGACCCAGAGACATTTAGAAACTTACCTAAAATCACACAGCTAGTAACTGGTAGGGATTTAATCCCAGATCTGTCTCCACAGAGTGTGTGTGTGTGTTCTTAAGGACCACAGAGCCTAGGATACCAGCTACTTAGGTGCAGATATCACTCTAGACTGTAACCCTCTTGATGAAAGAGACCACATGGTCTTCATGTTTGGCTTTTGGCCCTGTCTTGCAATAGGCAGAATCTCCCTACTTAAGAGATTCAAATACCAAACCGCTTGGTTTTGATGCTTGCTGCTTTGTAATATGTTTTCACACCAAGAGTTTAAATTTGCCAACACTACCTTAAAAAAAAATACTTATCTTTTTTTGTATCTTGTTTTCCACTTGCCCATGCTGGGTTCCTGAGGTCCTGGGCAGAGTTCCAAGGTAAATATCACCAACGATGGAAATTTGGGGGAAGGAGAGGAGGGTGAAAGACCAATTGAGTCCCTGAAGAGTGTCAGTTCGTCATTAACTGTGGTACCATGGAAAATTCTTTGTTCCCGCCTGTTGGCTTCTTGCCTCCAGGATCTGGGTGGGTATTGCCCTTGGCCAGCTTCCTGGTCAGGTCACAGACAGTTTGATCAGCAGGGGAGTGTCCTGAGGAACAGAGGCCAGACCAGACTGGGTCCTTAGCAAGAAAAACTAAGCCCCGGCAGCCCAGTGGGCCCAGCGGGCCACTCTGCAAGCACTGTCTTGTGGAGTGCTCACTACTAGTGACCCTGTGAGGCTGGGATTACTGTTTCCCATTTTACAGTGAGGAAGCTGAGGCTCAGAGAGGTGAAGTCACTTGTCCAAAGTCACACAGTGGAGCTAAGGCTAAAGCCAATGGAATTCTGAAGTGGTGTTCCTCACCTAGCCAAGGGTGACTGCCAGGTACCTCAGGGGCCTTGAAGAGAGTGCTGAGGACATGTTGGGAACCAAGGAGGCCCGTGGTCCATCCACAGAGCTTTCACCAGGCTATATCACTCAGTGGTCATTAGCAGGGGCTTTGAGTCAGAGCTGGGTTTAGAGCTGGCCCTGAATTGCCCAGGGACCTGGAGCAAGCAGTCCAGCACCTTCTGTTCCCACCACAGTGGTTAAAAGCCTGGGCTCCATGGCCACAGAGCCTGCTCTGAAATTCCTGCTCTGACATGCACCAATCGCATGGCCCTTGCCTCCCTGGGCACCAATTGTGTGGCCCTTGCCTCACTGGGCAGAATAGAACATGTGCTAAAAGCTGCTTCTAAAGTTTAAGTGATGCACTTAAAGGATAGTACTGGATAGTACTGAAAGGTGCCAAAACAGACCTCCTCCTGGTCCTATCCTTTCCTCCCCTTCTCCCCACCATGTATCCCCCAACCTCCTACAGCTGCCTATTGTAAATGGTTGAGGAAGGAGGACTGGACTGATTTGGGCATGCAAATCAAGAGGTGTGGCTCCAGGGAGTTACAGGCAAATGGAACCCAACTTGCAAATTTGGGTATTTTCATGGAGCATAGTTGTTGAAGGCCAGGGGACAGATCTCACTTGAAGTGCTCCTCCCACCCTCTGGGTTCAGAGGGCAGCCCAAGGTCCAGTGACACCCAGTATACCCAGCTGCTCTGGAAGTGCCTACACTCACTAGTCATACAGAATTCCTTGGTCTGCTGGGCCTAGGCTAGATTTGGATAAGCCATGGCCTTGGAGAGGGATCCCAGAGAGGCAGAGGACATGCCAAGGTCACCCACAGTGCCAGCCATGGGTCAGAGAGCCCCACCTGTGCATCTGTCCCAGAGGCTGCCCAGCCCAGGCATCAGGTGTCTTGGACACAGTGCCCAGCTCTGCCACACTTGGGCTCCGGGTGCCTTTGCCAACTTCCCCCACCTATCTGGGCTCCCCGGCTCCACCTGGGGACCTGGAAAGAACCCAGAACACGTGGGGCTGCCCTGGCAAATACTGGGCTTAGGCTGTGGGCCACAATGACAGGATATCCCTGGGGAGCTGGGCTGGCTGCCCACGCAGGGAACACTGGGGCGGAGTCCTGGCAGCCACTGGATGAGGAGGCCCAGAAGGGCACTGGGGAGGGGAAGTTGGGACAGCTAGTCCCCCAGAGAGAAAGAACAGCCCAGGTTGTTATGGAAACCATGATTACAGGCCATGGGGTGGGGAAAACTGGGTGCCTACAAATAGAGACCTGCATTTTTCTGTTACCCCGGCCAGAGAGCCAAGAGCGGGGCCTGGGTCTCCTGCCACTTTATCCTGGTGGGCAGTGTGAGCAGGTTCCTACCAGGGATCCTACAAACTGCAGACATTGTCCATCTCAATCCCACTGCACAGTGATCCCAGGTTCAGAGGGGAGGGGCTTTCTCAGACTCCCACGTCCAGGGTAGTGCCCAAGAGAACCTAGCGTGGCTTGAGGACTTTACCAGCCACCCCACCCCTGCCCCAGGCCTGGGAGCACCCCGTGGAGGAGGCCAAACCAACATTCCTCCACTTCTCTGCACACTGTAGGCAGGGCTGGTCCTCAAGGACTGACCACAGTACTCAAGGACTTGCCCTCAGGTGCTCCCCAAGCCCAGGGCTTCTTCCCCATACCAGGGAGCAAGTCTCAAATCACAAAGTTCATTTTCAGGTTGTGCCTTAAGGTTTATAAGTTTGGTCAGTTATAACAATTTACAAGGCAAATAGGGGTTTTGTGTTTTATCTACATAACCCACTACCAGCTGTGGCCCTGCCAGCAGACTGCTCAGGCACAGCTTAGAATAGCTGGAGCCCCTTCCCTGCCAGGAAGGGCCTATGGCCTTATCACCATGGTGCTTATGAACACAACACAAGACTAGCCAGGAGACTGTGTGTTTGTGCCTCACACTGTGGCAGAGAAAGTAGCATAGAGCTAGGAGGAAAGCTAATGTGCTGTGTGGCACAGGCAAATCCAAGCTCTTCTCTGAGACTTAAACCCCTGTCCATTCAGTGCTCTCTTATACCCTATGGCAAGGGTGGCACTAGCTTGTAGATGGGGATATGCCCATTCCTTTTTTCATTTTTTATCAGTTGTACCTCATTTCTTTTTCTTGTCTTGTTGCATTGGCTAGTACCACCTTCATTTAATTGCAGTCTTCAACAGTCTAGTCAGTGCCAGGCATTGAGATGTAGCAATGAGTGCTACAATTTCTGCATTAAAGCATTTACAACCTAGAGGGCGACTTTATAATGATCTTCATGCACTAGTTTGCTGTAGGGAAGCTGCATGAGGACTTGGATGCAATACTTGCCCTGAAGGGGCACACAGTTGGGCGCTGCAGAAGAGAATTCAGACAACATGGCAGAGACCACAAATAGGCTGCTTGGGAAGCACAGGTCACTGGCTCCTCCAGGTAACAACATGGGCAAAGGCAGGGAGGGAGGAAATTTGGGAGGAGGTACAGAGAAGACATGTTGCTGGTCCTGGGGGCAAGGGCATGAGATAAAGTTGATGAAGTAGCCTTGAGGCCAAGCTGAGGAGTTGATCTTAATTACAAAGATCGTGGAGTCCCGGAGGGCACTTGTTTAGAGAGTAGTAGCCTGGCTGCTTTGGGAAGAGGATCTGGTAGCAGCAAAAGAGGAGGCCGTTCGGGAAGGAGTAGGCCCTCATAGCATGCTCCCCCTTCCTGAAGTCCAGGGGTGTCTCTGTCTGCCACTGGGAGGGAGAGGACAATTTCCTCTCCTCAGCCTGACTGGGGAGATAAGGGGGTGAGGACAGGAAGTTGCCTCAAGGAGCTGCAGCCCAAGGTCCCCAGCTCCACCCTGTGCAGGGAGCTCCTGCAGAGTGGGATGCATGAAGGAAGGAGGCAAGTCCCCTCCAACCAAAGTGTAATGGTTTAGGTGTCCTGGGTTGGCTGAGGGCCCCTGGGTGCCTGTTCTGCCTGGCTGATGACAAATCTCTGCTTCCCTCGGCCCCATAAGATCAGCATGTGCTCTATTCCCAGGAAGTTTTCCCACCTGAACTCAGTCATTCAACCAACACCCTCCCCGACACTTTCTGGGGCAGTATAGACAGAGCAGGTGACTTCTCTCAGAGTGCCCACCAAACAGGGTGGTAAAGCAGACAGTGAACACCCAGGGTAAACACCTTGTTGGCCTCATGGATTAAGGGGGGCTTCCAGATGTGTGGATGGGCAGGAATTCACCAGCTGAAAGATGGAAAGGTGTTCCAAGCACAGGGAACAGTGTGAGCAAAGATCCAGAGGCAAGAAACTGCCTACTGTGTGCAGGGACCCAGCTGTGGCCCAGTGTGGCCCTTGTGGGAGGAAGGAAGTGATGAGAAACAGGCTGGAGACCTACAGGGCAGGACTGAGGAGGTGGGAGAGTGGAGCTGAGGGCTCCTGACAACCCTGTCTAGAGCACAGGCACAGGCAGGGGATGGGGATGGCTCTAGGCCAGGGGAGGCTTGGGACCTCACCATGATGGGGGCACATCTGGGACTTGCATGGAGTCTCCAAGACTGAAAGATCAAAACAAAACAACTTAGGATGAGGGTGACGTGTCATGTGGGGGAGGGTCTCCCACTCTGAACACTTGGGAGCAAGGGGCTTCCCTTCCCCTCCCCAAGGGGCTCTGTCAAATTGGGAGGAAAGTAGGAGGTTAAGACCGCGCTCACTGTTTGGATGACATCAGGTAAGACAAATGACTCTTTCAGTGCCTGGACACCTGCTCACTGAGCCCTAGTGACCACTGAGAAGAGGAAGGTGAAGTCCCAAGCCTCCAAGACTGTTTGCATTTTGACTCAAACCCATTTACAAACCAAACTGGGGCAGTGGCAGGGCACCTCCCCACACGCGGCTCTCTGTTCTCTCTGGAGCAGACTCTGCCGCCACCACTCCCACTGCCAGCACTGATGTGGCAGACACAGACACTCAGGACCAGGGCACTCCAAGACATCACAGCCAGACTTTGCAAAGTCTGTTCCCCAGCTCAGAACACGTTTCCCTCCCCTGTTCCTTCTAATTTCAACAGAAGCATCACTTCCTCCAGGCAGTCTCCTGATTTCCCTGACAGAAATCCCCACCCCACCATGTTCTCAAGGCACCACCAGCCGCACAGCAATCTGCGTCTGTGTGTGGTTTCTTGGGATTCATGGCTTGTTCCTTTCTTGGGTGTGAGATCAAGGAGAATAAGGACCATCGCTTCAGGGCCTGGTACATGCTGGGATAAACATTTCTGAATGAATGACTGAAGCTGGGGTAACAACATGGGCAGAAGCCAGGCTTCCTGGCCCCGCCACTCATCCAGGAGCCATCAGCACTCCTAGACACCTGTCCCCAGATATACAGCTCAAATTCTCACTTCTACTGTCTTAGAGACCATCCCACAGGGTGAGGACAGAGCCCCATGAGGCCAGATTGTCCTAGGGTCATTCCTTGGCTTTTGAGACTACCTTGTCCTGGCCCAGCAGAGCCCCTTCCCCCCCAGCAACCAAACGCTGAGGAAGGCCACTGACTCCCTAAGAACAGGACGCCTGGGCAGGGAGTTCCAATCAAAGCTCTGCCTCAGCCTCCCTGACTTCATGTCCCTATTTGTGTACCTTCCTCTCCCCAGGCCTCACTTTCCCCTTATGTACAATGGGGAGGTAGGTCTTGATCTCTGAGAGCCTCCCCAGAGGTCTCTCACTCAGAGTCTGTCAAAAATTAGAAGAGAGGCAGGATGTGGTGGCTCACACCTATAGTCCCAGCACTTTCGGAGGCCAATGAGGAAGGATCACTTGAGACCAGGGGTTTGAGGCTGCAGTGAGCTATGATCACACCACTGCACTGCAGCCTAGGTGACAGACTAAAGCCCCGTCTCTAAAATAAAAATAGTGTGTAGAAAGAGAGAGAATACATACGGTTGAGGTAGCCAATAAAATGAATTTTCAAAGTGGGGAGAAATTATAGGGAGAAGATCCGGAAGAACAGTCTAGGCCGGAAGAACAGTCTAGGCCGGAGGAACAGCATGAACAAAGGGATGAAACTAGAATTTGTAAGGCCAGTTTGGGGAATTTGGAGGAGATAGGTTTGCCTGAATATGAATAGGGGCCAAATGTTAAAGGGCTTTGCTTCCTGGATTGAAGTGTCTGGACTTTATCCTAGCACCAATGCAGTGAAGCCATAGGTAAGTCTGCTATACCAGAGGTGAGTCTGGAGGCAGGAAGGCCAGTAAGGGGTCTTTGGAAAGGCCTCACTTGGGAGAGCAGATGGGCCTGAGTCTTGGCAGTGGCAGCAAGACCAGACCAGGGAGGATCCGAGTGTGTTGGAGAACATCCCTCTCTGCCAGCGAAAGCTCCGCTGACCTGGTATTTTGGGAGGCATCCTGAAGACTGGGAGTTGCTTAGGAACCTGTGCTCTGGAGTCAGGCCAGGGTTTGAATCCCAACTGAGTACCCCTGGGCAATCCTCTAGGCTCTCTTAAGCTCTCAGGCACTCATTTATAAAATGGGAAGAGGGCTGGCTACATAATTTTCAGGGCTATTGCAAAATAAAAATGGAGACCCCCAGTTTATTTTACTTTTATTTTTATTTTTTTGAGCCATAGTCTCACTCTGTCGCCTGGTTAGAGTGCCGTGGTCATCACAGCTCACAACAACCTCAAATTCTTGGGCTCAAGCGATCTTCTTGCCTAAGCCTCCCAAGTAGCAGGGACTATAGGCCTCCACCACTATATCTGGCTATTTTTAGTAGAGGTGGGATCTCACTCTTGCTCAGGCTGCTCTTAAACTCCTGAACTCAAGCAATCCACTCGCCTCAGCCTCCCAGAGTGCTAGGATTATAGACTAGGATATGAGCCACCATGCCTGGTCTGAGACCCCAGTTTTAAAAGTGTCATTAAAGGCCATAAAATATAAAACTTTTCCTTTCTTCTGTACTCTCCCAACTTGTCATGATTTTTTTTTTAAAATTGCTATTCAATCTTCTAAGTAAAGAAAAAATAAATCTATTCACATGAATTTTACCATTTAAAAAAAAATTTTACCATTCTTTATTTTGTGCAGAGACAGTTTTAAATGTAGCATTAAGAGCATTTAACTTATATATGTAATCACTAAAATTACTGTAGTCCATAGCTTGTACATGCAATAACCTTCCCCTCTGATATTATGTTTTGGCCAGAACGGTGGAGATGCCCCACAACAAGAACTCAACTGTTTGCATTTCACTATTGGTATGCACACCCGCTGCCAGTGCTCCCTGACTGTAGCTTACCTATGAGTAGGGAAGGACTGAAAAGCAACTACAGGTAGCCTTATCCTTACCTTTCCTTCTATGCCATCATTTTTATTTATTTATTTATTTTGAGACAGAGTCTCAGTTTGTTGCCCCCGATAGACTGCTGTGGCATCAGCCTAGCTCACAGCAACCTCAAACTCTTGGGCTCAAATGATCCTCTTGCCTCAGCCTCCCGAGCAGCTGGGATTATAGGCACCTACCACGTCTGATTATTTCTAGAGATGGTATCTCACTCTTGCTGAGGCTGGTCTCAAACTCCTAAGCTCAGGTGATCCACCCTCCTCAGCCTCCCAAAGCTCTCACGTTTACAGGCCTGAGCCACCGCGCCCTACTGTGCCATCGTTTTTAATGTAAGTGGTGGGCTAATATAGAGTAGTAATGTGAGTAGCAGTGATCTGCTAGGATTCCTTGATCTTTTGTGTTTCTCAGGGGACAACTGCCTTCTTTCTACACAAAGCCAATTCAGATTCAAATCATATTCATGGCCTCTCAGTTTTCGATTCAATTGTAGGTGTAACACACTTACCTGGGACTTGATTTGAGTACACTGAACTCCCACATGTCAGGAGTCCATCAGAATCCTGTGCTCACAGAGCATCCAAAATGCTATATGTGAATGACATATATGTATGCTCCACTGTTTCATCAGGCTTCACTTACAAAGCACAAGTTCAGTGCCGGTCGCATATACCCAGGGTGGTGAGTTTGAACCGGCCTGCCAGTTAAAAAAAAAAAAAGGGTGGCGCCTGTGGCTCAGTGAGTAGGGTACCATCCCATATACTGAGGGTGGCGGGTTCAAACCCAGCCCCAGCCAAACTGCAATAAAAAATAGCTGGGCATTATGGCAGGCACCTGTAGTCCCAGCTACTGGGGAGGCTGAGGCAAGAGAATTGCCTAAGCCCAAGAGCTGGAGGTTGCTGTGAGCTGTGATGTCACAGCACTCTACTGAGGGCAATAAAGTAAGATTTTGTCTCTAAAAAAAGGAAAAAAAAAAAGAAAGAAAGAAAAAAGAATTTCAAGGCCTGGCATAGTGGATGACTTATGCCTATCATCCTAGTACTTTGGTAAGCTGAGGCAGTGGATCACTTGAGTCCAGGAGCTCGAGATCAGCCTTAGCAACATAGTGAGACCCTTGTAAAAATTTGAAAAATTAACCAGGTAAGGTGGTTTATACCTGTAGCCCTAGCTATTCAGGAGGCTAAAGTGGGAGGATTATTTGAGTCCAGGAGTTCAAGATTATAGTAAGCTATGATCATGTCACTGAGCATTTCAGGTTGGGCAACAAAGCAAGACCTTGTCTCTAAAAAAAAAAAAAAAAAAAGAGGCTCAGCACTTGTAGCTCAGTAGCTAGGGTGCCAGCTACATATACCAGAGGTAATAGGTTCAAATCCAGCCCAGGCCTGCCAAACAACAATGACAACTACAACCAAAAAATAGTCCCAACTACATGAGAGGTTGAGGCAAGAGAATCGCTTAAACCCAAGAGTTTGAGATTGCTGTGAGCTGTGACACAACAGCACTCTACCCAGGGCGACAGCTTGAGACTCTGTCTCAAAAAAAAAAAAAAGTATGAAAAAAAAAGAAAAAAATACATTTCAGAGATAGCAGCACATTAGGCCCATTCCAGTGAAGGTCCCTCTGTGCCACAAGGCCAGCCCTGAATGTAGATGATAACAGTACTTATTCCAGGATTGTGAGGATTAAATAGGGTTAATCCAGGAAACGAGTTAACACAGGGCCTGGCACATTCAACTCAGCAGCTCTAGCAGGCATGGCTGGGAGGCACCTCCCCTAGGAAGGCCATGGATCTGGACCCCCAGGTAGAGCCAGAGTTGCCCCAGGCAGACCTGAGAGAAATCAGAGCGCTGGGCATGACCTGGTGCCCTTGTCCAACTTCCTGCAGGGTCCTCTGAGCCCTGGATCTCCCCTTCAAGATCATCCTCACACCAGCCTCCTTGGGGGACTTTCTAGAAGGCAAATCTGACCCTGTCTATCCATTGCTTAAAAAGCCTTTGGTACAAAACCCAGGTGTTACATGGGCAGTCAAGGCCTGCAGTGGCCTGCACCATCTTTCTGACCTGTCCTCCTGATCCCATCCTGCTGCTCCCTGGGATCCAGCCACGCTGAGGGACTGGATCACTCTCCCTTGGCACATGGCTGAGATGTCCCACCTTCAACTCAAGCCTTTTCTTTTTTTTTTTTTTTTTCTGTCTGTAACACTGTCTTCTCCATGCAACTAAATCCTCCCAGGGAAGACCAACCTTTCCTCTGTGCCCTGCCCTGTCCCCTCTCAGGTGAGGTGGATAGGTATGATCCTGCCACAGAGGTGGTACACCCTGCCATCTGTCCTATAGAGGAGTTGAGAAGAGCTGGGACTGGTGCCAGGTATGTGGCAGCTGGGAGGAGGGGAGGATAGCTCTGCCCTTGGGATAGCCTGCAACTATGTTGCCCTGGCCGCAGCTGTATGTCTGTTCAGGTGCACACAGTGATTGGGCAGGGAGATGTAGAATGAAAAGACTGCATGTGATCCTGTGGGAGCCTGGAGGGGTGTCCGGAAGTTGTGATGGGGACAGTTAAGCAGGTAGGCATGCTGACACATGTGTGAGCCTGCCAGGTGGGGGCCAAGGTTGCTGGCAGCTGTTTGCCCTGCCAGTGGTGGTTTTGAGGTAGGGTGGGGTGGGTTGGGTTGGAGAGGGGAACACAAGCCAGGCTGCCAGAGCAAACAGTCAGGCCTTCAGGCCCTACCTTCTAGCAAACACTAACTCAGCTGAGGGTGTGTTAAAGGGAGAGGCTTCTGGTTTAAGGTCCCCAGGACTAGCAGAGAGGAGTCAGATCCTAGAGTACGTGTAGGGGGAGGCGGGCTGGAGTCTTCCAGCTACTTGTCTGCCTAGGACTCCACGTTTCTGGGAAAGAAGTCTCTAGAGGACAGCTGTAGGGCTCTGTCCCTAGCCAACTGCTGGCTGATATTGCTCCAATCCACTTAGGGGTACAGGTGGGACTGTCTTTGCATGCTGCACTGGTGGAGAAGAAAGGAACAAGATGGAAATACCTAGGGCAATTGAACTTGAAATCTGAAACGTTAGTCTGGGTCAGATACAGTGGTTCATACCTGTAATTTTAGTACTCTAGGAGGCTGAGGCAGGAGGATCCCTTGAGCTCAGAAGTTCCAGACCAGCCTGAGTAAGAGCAAGGTCCCATCTCTACTAAAAATAGAAAAATAAGCCAAGCATAGCGGTCCACACCTGTAGTCCCAGCTATTCAGGTAGCTGAGACAGGGGTATCATTTGAGCCCAGAAGTTTGAGTTGCTGTGAGCTAGGCTGACACCATAGCACACTAGCCTGGCCAACAGAGTGAGACTCTGTCTCAAAAGAAAAAGTCAGGGGTGGTATTTCTGGCTCAGTGAGTAGGGTGCCTGCCCCATATACTGAGGGTGGTGGGTTCAAACCCGGCCCTGCCAAACTGCAACAAAAAAATAGCTGGGTGTTGTGGCAGGCACCTGTAGTCCCAACTACTTGGGAGGCAAGAGAATTGCCTAAGCCCAGGAGTTGGAGGTTGCTGTGAGCTGTGATGCTACAGCACTCTACGAGGACTACAAAGTGAGACTCCATCTGTAAAAAAAAAAAAGAAGAAAAGAAAAAAAAAGTCAGTCTGAAAGGAGCCAGAAAACCAGCATTCCTCCCCTTTAGGAATCAGTCTGGAGGGAAGCATTTGGGTGGGCCAGTCCTGTACCAAGAGGAAAAGATGTTGTGGGCGCCCACGGGTCTGGGTATGGCTGGAATTGAGGCCTGCAGAGGGGCTGTGTGCTGGGGGGCGGGGGAAGGTGAGGGGGTGGTGGCGGCGAGGGGCAGGTGCAGTCATTTGGGAAGGCTTCCCAGCTAGAGAGGCGCTGTAGGGTTTGAGGTTTGAACAGCCAGCTGTGAGGGCTCAATTCTGGGATCTATGACCCTGTGCAGCCTTGGCAGATCTGAGGCTGAAGGTCTGGACAGCAAAGACCAGCTTGGGTGGGGGACAAAGGGCGACTGGGCGACAGGCTCGGTCTTTCAAACTGAAGCAGGTGACAGACTTCTCTGCTCTTCCTTTCCGCGGGGCAGGCGCTATCACGTCTTCCTCCTCGGACTTTTCCTGGAACCTCCGGGAGCGCTGGAGTCGAGGGTCCTCCGTCCCTCCTTGCGCCAGGGTCACGCCCCATGGGGACTCCGAGCAAAGACCCCCGCCCTCCCCCTCAGGCCTCTCTAGGGAGCCCGGCGCCTGCCGGGTAGTTATATTTCCTGCTGGGGCAACGGTGTGAATCGAATGTAACAAGCCCAATTCTCTTTACTTTCTCATATACTGGTCCACTGTCAAAGGTTCTGGGTATATGAGGAACAACTGTTCATCGCTGGGGATTTGGAAAAGAATAAAGAAATCACAAACACCAAATAAGGAAAACATCAAATAGTTGCCTCTGGAGGGGACCGGCTTACTGGCTTTTGGGTTTCCTCCAGATTCTGGGTCACACTTCGCAGAATTCGAGCAGGGAAGTAGGACGCCCCTCTAAGGACTCTTCTCATTCTGCAGGCCCCTCCCTCCCACCGCCCGGGCCCAGAACAGCTCAGAGGAGGCGCACGCGGCAGCAAGGAGATCGGTGCTCTGTGCCGCTCGCTGTGATGACAAAGACCGAGCCCCTCCAGGCCACGCGTCCTCGGCTCCCCCAGGCTGCTAGGCGCGCTCCCCGCCCGCGGCCTCAGTTCTCCCTTCTGCAGAATGGGTGGGCGGCCCTCCTCGGGGCGCGGCAGGGACTGGGACAGGGACGGAGGCGGGGACGCCGCGGGCTTCGTGGGCGGCCGGAAGAGGTGTTATGCGGGGGCGGGCCCCGAGCCGCCCCGCCCCGGGGAGGGAGCCCGGGGCGCAGCATCCTGGCTCGGGCCGTGGCCGTCTCCGCCACTGCCGTCGGGGAAGGTCCCAGCACGGACATGGCCTCGCGCGGCGCCCGCCCGGGCCCGTGTTCCCCGCGCCCCGCGCAGTAGCCCTGCAAAGAGGCGGCCTCGACGGCTCACAAGGCTGGGCGGGCGGCATGGAGGCGGCGCACCTGCTCCCGGTCGCCGACGTGCTGCGTAGCTTCTCGGTGACCGCCGAGGGTGGCCTGAGCCCTGCGCAGGTGACCAGCGCGCGAGAGCGCTACGGCCCCAATGGTGAGCGCGCGGGGCCGGGCTGGGGAGCGGGGGCGTGCGCGCAGCTGTCTGTTACCCCTCCTGGTCTGTGGCCGCAGAGCGGTCCTCTCCCCACCCAGCTCTCAGCAGGAAGCGAGGGCTGCGGAAACCTTTTCAGATGCTCTTGGGGCACCCGGCGGGGATGCGCGGCCACCTTCGCGGGCTGGGGGTTGAGGGGCTTCCGGTTTAGGAGACCAGACGCCTTCCCTGCCCCCCGCGCGGTCCTTCTCGCTTCGCACCTCCACCTGGGTCCCCACACACCCTTAGTAGCCTTATTGTACCCCAGTCTGCGGTCAGTGTAGGACCCCTTGCGCCACACTGCAACCCGCCCGCATCATTCAGGTGCAGGCGCTGGGACCGCTGGCAAGGGACCGCAGAGACTGAGGCTCAGCCACTTAGCTGGCCCAGAGGGTCTCCTCTGAGGCTCAATAAAACACCCAAGAAGGTGCAGCTTGTCAGCTGGCAGCCTTGGTGCCCCCACCCCACCCCCACTCCCAAGTCTTCCTCTTTCTGCAACCCCAGGCGGATGTGGCTTCGCGGGAGTCGGTGGGGGCTTTGAACTGCTAAGGCGGGAGACCCACCTTCCTGGGGTAGCAAGAGTCTAGGCCTCAGGGAGTTGCAGGGGGAGGCCTTGCCCTGCATGACCTAGGACAGCGCCTGCCCATCTCTGGGTAGGGAGGGAGCCTTGGGCTCTTGCTGTTTGGATGGAGGGATATCATTCCTTCCTCTTCTCCTTCAGAGAAGATTGGGGTTCTCCTTTCTGACAAAAGATGACAGCAGTACTGTCCAGATGTGGCCTGGCACATTTGGAGGTTCCACGAGGGTGAAAGACACAGAAGTCCCCTGCCATGTTCCTTTTAAATAGTAGTGCAGACCCTGCACTCACCCCTACAGTACCCAACAGAGGGAAATGTCCCCTCCATCCCTAGCGTGCAGCCTGGGCCTGTGTCCTCTTGAGACTTGGGAGCCTCAGCCAGCCAGAGGGGACGGTGCTCTGGCCTGAGTATTCCACCACTCAGGGCTAGCTGGAAAATTAGGAAAAGCTGTCAGAAAAGGAGCCTTGGGTTTTGTATTGGTTTATGAAAACCACCTCTTATATAAATATTATCTTTCTAGAGCAGAAATCCTTTTTCAAAAAAATTAGTTGCTATATTTAGTTGAGCTGTGGGAGGAACTGGGGAGATAAATATTATTTAATATCCCCCATTAGTGACTTGGCAGGGAGGGTGTCCTTTGCAGCAGGGTCTCCTCCTCCCCCTGGGGTGGGGTGGGGACAGGGGTTGGGTCAAGCAGGTCTGGGGTCCCACTACCTGTGGTACTGAAGCCTTCAGCTTAGGAATCCTGATTCCCAAGGGAAGCTAGAGACCCAGCCCTTAATTCCATCCCTAGAATCACACAGATTCTGCTGCTATATGACCATGGCCAAGGTCTTTCTCCATTTTTGGCATCTATCTCCATTTGTGCAGCAGAGAAGGAACTAACTGGGAGGGAGGGGACCCCTGTCCCCCTCATAACCCCATATTGTCTAGATGAGGAGAACTTGGGGTGATCTGGCCACTGAACATCTGTGTGAAGTGATGGGTAAGGATATTGGCTTGGTGTGGTGTGCAGGTCCACAGGGGGTGCATGTGAGTTGGGGGTGTGGTAAGAGAAGTTACAGGGAGGACATTACCCAGCTGCCTGGTTCCTCTGTGCTTTGATAGTATTAATAATACAAGCTAATTCACTGGACATGTATTATGTGCCAGGCACTGTTCTCAGCACTTTTTTCTCATTTCTTCCCCCAAACACCTTTATGAAGTAAGGAATGTCGTCACCCTCATTTTATGGAGGAGATAACTGAGGCACCTGGAGGTTAAACAATTTGCCCAAGATCACATAGTAAGTGGCAGAGAGTTGGTGTTGAGTGCCTTCCCCTCTCTGGGCCTCAGTTTGCCCATCTGCATAAGAGAGCCACAAGTTCTACAAGCTCTGGGACCCCAGTGTTGGTGCCTGCATTAGGAACTTGGGTCAGCAGGCAGCAGCTTTGCCCCCAGCCCCCTGGGAACCCCAGAAGTTCAGGTTACTGAAGGCTTCCTCAGGAAGCATTTCAGAGCCCTGGAAGTGGTCAGGTGCACAGGGGAGCCAGCTGCCCCTTCCTGTTGTGGCTTGAGGAGCAGGCTGGGTGTCTTCCATTCTAGGGTCACAACCTCTGGGGTGGGACTGATAAGGTTTTGAAACCCTAGCTCTGCCCCTTGAGACTGTGCAGTTCTGGACAAGCCACTTCAACTGTCTGTGCCTTGGTTTCCTCCTCATCATGGGAACCCATCTAATAGGGTGGTTTGTGGGTCTGCAGTGAAGTCACGTACACTGTCATCCCTCCCTGTAGCAGAAGAGGCTGGGTGGTGGGGTGGGTGGGGCCTGTGGGTAGAAGGGACGCCTCAGGGGCAAGTGCTGCCCCCCCACCTCAGGAGTCCATGCACCTGCAAGGTCGTTAGGGCTGTAAACCACAAGGAAGTCATTTGCTTATGTCCCAAGTTTGCAAATTCTGTCAGTGGAGGGAGGAGGACAGGCAGGCTACTATCCCACCCTCTCACCTCCCCTTCCTCCCCGCCCCCTTGCAGACGGAAACCTCAGAGCTCAGAGCTGGGGGTGGGAAGCCTCAGCAGTGCAGTCAGTGAGCACACCAGTGGGGAGCCCCCCTTACACACAAAACACTACCTGTCCCACTCTGTCTAGAGATGGGTCTCTGAGACCCAGCAGGGCAGTGACTCGGGAAGCTCCTGGCCCTGCCACCTCTTCAGAGTCCACCTTTGCAGGTACCAGAGGTGTCCAGCACTCAGTTTCTTGAGGGGTAGGGAGGTTTTACATCTTTTTAATTTATTTTTTGAATAAAAACTAGCAGAGTGAAACATTAAAAGGATATGTATTAAATAGTAATGTCTCACCAGTCTGTCCCCAGCCATCCATCCCAGTGCCCTCAGTTTCTTGTATCTCCTTCCCATTATATTTTGTGCACATACACTCTGGACCTGTGACCTATGGTCTCCTTTTATGAGGAAGGGAGAAAACTATAAGTGCTTTTTTGTCCCTCTCTACTTGATAGCTGTCTCAGAGACAGCACCATGAGGAATGTCCTTGGGTGTCAGAATGGCAAGGCAGGGTTTTGTGGCCTGGCTGTTTCAGTGTTTCTTCACCCTGACTTCTGATGGACACTTGGGTTGTTGGCAGCCTCTGTGGTTACACAGAACATTACACATCATGTCACACACTTGTGAATGTCATAAAGGATAAATTCCTAGAAGTAGAGTTGTAGGTAGAGGGTGTGCATTTTCGACCACGAAAGCTGTTGCTACATCCCCGTCCATCACACTGTACTGATTGCTGGTTTCCGGCTGCCTTACCTGTGCCATGTGGGATGGGACATTGTGATCTGTGCTAGCCTGATAGAATAGTGTCCTCTCATAGTTTTACTTTGCATATTTCTGTCTACAGGTCAGGTTGGGCATCTTTTTGTATGTTTAGAGGTCATTGATTTCCTTGTGTCCATGAACGAGCTGCTTGTTTCCTTTGCTGGATTTGAGTCAAGGCAAGAAACCCAGATGGTTTGAGCATGTCCTGCCACGTGGGCCTGCAACCATAGGCCCTGGAGAACCCAGTAATGTGGGGGTCAGGAGAGATTCCAGGAGCTCTTGGGGGTGGTGTCTGTTCAGGGGAGCTTGCTAAGGGACTGTGCTGGTCTGGAACCTACCTTTCTGGCCCGTGCACTGCCCATCTGTGCAATAGGTACGATGGTCCCAGAGCTGCCAGGTGGATTTGGGCTCCTGCCAGCGGTATCTTAGCTGTGGCCTTATTTTGCTTCCCTTGGCCCAGGCCCCAGTTGGTGCTGAGACTCAGGAAACCCATATACATGGCCAACAGAAACCAGGCCAAGAGAAGTGGGGTGAGTTGGGTAGAGGGAGTGATCTGAATGGGCCCACTTGAGGGATGACCTCAGGCAGACTTGCCCCTCCTTGGACTTGCTCCTCCTCAGTATAGCAGGTATAGAATCCTAAGATCCCCTAAGGGCCATAAGGGATGTGAAACCCACTGGAACGTGGCCTGCCTGCCACCATGTGGAAGTTCAAGGTCTTCCAGGCTTTACCCCAGTTTTCCTGCCCATTGGCCCTTGCTGGGCAGCCTTTATCCCCCTAGGAACAGCATCAGGCCTGCCCCAGGTGGACCCCTTCACCCTTGCATCCTGAGGCAGGGCCAGGTCTTCCCCACAGTCTAGCTAGACAGATTTTGAGCAAACTCTTTTCTGCCAACTCCAGATAAACCAGGTAAGCTGTTAGGCACCTCTCCAGAGTGGAGAGCCACTTCCCAAGGCCCTGCAGCTGTCCCTTGCATTAGCAGGGCCAGGCTGTCCACTCTAGGTGGACCCTGGAGACACAGGCAGGACCAGGTGGGCTGGGCGGGGTCTGTCCAGCCAGGGCCTCTCCCTAACTCTGCAGTGACGATTTAATTGCTTTGTAAATTTACCTTTGAGGAAGACCTCAGTGAGCACTTGCCTCTCCCAGTTAAAACTGACATTTAGAAGCTGAAATACCAGTTTCCAAAGTTGCTAGAAGGAAGGAGTTGAGGGGGATTAGGAGAGCAGGTGTCCTGGCACCTGGGGGCAGCCCTGGCCCTGCACCCTGTTCTCCCTGGCTCTGGGCTGTGGGCTGCAGGCGCTGCCTGAACCCAGGAGCAACTGAGTAAACAATTGCTGAGAGGGTTCTGTGTGGCTCCAGGGATGACTCAGCCCCTCCCGCTCTAGAGCTGCCCAGGGAGTCGAGGGAGCCCCAATGCTGATGACTGGTCAGAGAAGGGCAAGGTGGTGGGGTGGGGGAGTTTTTTTCCAGGGAAACCCTCCTGGAAGGTGAGGTTTAGGTGAGGCAATGGAAGGATGTCAGGACAAAAGGAATGGTGCAAGCAAAGTATCAGAGGAAAAAAAAGGTTTAGCAAAATGAGGAGGTTATCAAAGCATCACATTGTACCCTATAAATATATACAAGTATGATTTGTCAATATTAATATTTTTAAAAAGACAAGGCAAGTTGATGACAATCCTGAGGGACAGACAGACACATGTCCAAGATACAGGCATAATTCTGGAAGGGCAAGTTGGGCAGATCCAGATAGGCTCTGGAGGGCATGCTAAGGTAGGTCTTGATTTTGCAGGCCAAGGTCAGCCATTGAAGGCTTATGAGCAAGGCAGAGGCAGGGTCGTTCATTTGTCACAAATGTTTACCAAGCACCTACTATGTGTGAAGCACTGTTCCAGATGCCAGAGGCACTGCAATTAGCAGAGTCCTATGGTCATGGGGCTTGTATTCTATAACGGTGATTATGGCTAGATTTTGTTCACTGTGTGCTGTGAAGTCCGCAGAGTGCTTTATGCATGCCATTTAATCTTCATAGCATCCTTATAATTACTTTTTTTTTTTGCAGTTTTTGGCCGGGGCTGGGTTTGAACCCACCACCTCTGGTATACGGGGCTGGTGCCCTACTCCTTTGAGCCACAGGCACCACCCTACCCTCTTCTTTCTGGTAGGGAAACAGACACGGGAGACTAGGTGACTTGCCTGTGGCCACAGACCTACCAAGAGATAGAGTGGGATTTTAATTCAAGCCCTCTACACCAGATTCCTTACTCAAAGCCACAAAGCATCTCTGACCTCTCTTTTGTCCCCAGGACCCGCAGGCTAACTCCCAGGCTCTTCCAGGCTAGTCCATGTCAGGCCTCCGTGGGCACAGGCCTACTCAGTCCTGCAACATGACCCAGAGCAGTGTGGCTGAGAAAGGTCACCAGGGGAGAGTCTGGATAAGGACAGTAGAGGACCGTGTGCCTGGGCCACCCATCCGCATTGTGGATGTCGCAGGGAGCAGCACCTCCTGTTACTGTCTTTGCCCCGTACAGCCCAGCAGACAGCACCCAGGTTGGGGCACTCTCTTACAGAACAAATGAAGCATCTGGCACTGCTGAAGGCTCAGCGGCTCAGTCTCCTCCCCAACATGAGGCCCAGAGGTGGGGGTGTGGACCAGCATCTTCCAGGGATGCCTGGGGTGGGGAGCTTCCCCGACCAGGCTACCTCTGTGGCCCTGGGACACATCCATGTGACTGTGACGGGAGAGGTGGCCCCTTCAAGGTTTTGTTGGGATTGACATGTGAAGCAGACCAGGCCTGTGCAGGCAGAGATGATTCTGGGTGGTGGCTCTGGGACCACTACTGATGGGTGGAATGGTTAATGGGATGAGAGCTTCAGTCCAAAAGTTAGGACACCAGATGCTAAGTTTTTTCAGATGACCTTGGCCAGGTGGTAAAGACAGCAGAGGAGGGAAGGCAGGACAGCCTAAGAGTTGGCACAGGAGGCCTAGAGCAGGGGGCTGAGAGCCAACTGCCTGACCCTTATCTGCCTCTTCCCCACTGTGTGGCGGTGAACTTGCCCTTCAGCCTCTCTGTGCTTCATTTGTCTACTCTATAAAATAGGAATGATAATGGCACCCTCCTCATCAGGAATAAAGTGCACAGGTTAGCTCCGCTGGCACAGTCACTAGCTGCTGCTGCTGCGGTAATTCTGTCTGCTTGGGGTCTCATGTGTTTGGCCCCAATGCCTTCTGTTTATTCTTGGAGGGAATGTGGGTAAGGCACTTGGTACATTGCTTGGTACACAGGTGCTCAATAAATGTGGCTGTCAGTAACAATGACGATGAAAATTGTCACAGCAGCCCTTCAAGGTGGGTATGGGGGCCCTGTCTTCCAGATGAGGCTCTAGGCCCCACAGGGAGTCACTGCATAGGTAAGACTAGAGCTCTGCCTTGTGCTGCGTGCAGGGTGAGGAAGGTGGGCAGGGCAACCACTTGATGTCATGGGTGGCCAATTCTCCCCTGATGGGGATAGAAGGGATGCCAGGTCTGAGTAGAGGGAGTTATCAGTCAGGATCAGATAGGTTATTGCAGAAACCGCCCCCAAATCTCAGCAGTTTAAAATGCTAGAGACTCATTTTTCACTCCTGCTGAATGCTGATGGCAGGCTGGTCGTGGCTGGGCGCAGTGGCTCATACCTATAATCCTAGAGCTCTGGGAGGGACTAGGTGGTTGGATTGCCTGAGCTTAGGAGTTCAAGACCAGCCTGAGCAAGAGCAAGACTCTGTCTCTACTAAAACTAGAAAAACTAGCCAGGCTTTGTGGTGGACGCCTGTAGTCCCAGCTATTCAGGAGGCTGAGGCGAGAGGATTGCTTGAGCCTGGGAGTTTGAGGTTACTGTGAGCTATGATGATGCCACAGCACCCTACCTAGGGTGACTGAGTGAGACTCTTTCTTTTCTTTCTTTCTTTTTTTTTTTTTTTTTTTGAGACAGAGTCTCATTATGTCGCCCTTGGTAGAATGCCATGGTATCACAGCTCACAGCAACCTCAAACTCTTGAGCTTAAGCGATTCCCTTGCCATAGCCTCCCTTCTGGCTGGTGGCTCTGGGACCACTACAGATGGGTGGGATGATTGATGGGATGGGCCAAGTAGCTGGGAGTATAGCCACAATGCCTGGCTATTTTTTGTTGCAGTTGTCATTGTTGTTTAGCTGGCCCGGGCCAGATTCGAACCCACCACCCTCAGTGCACGTGACTGGTGCCGTAACCACTGTGTTATGGGCACTGAGCAGAGACTCTTTTTCAAAAAAGAAAAGAAATTAAAAATTTAGTTCCTTAGTCACACTAGTTACATTCCAATTGCTCAATAGCTGCATGTGCCCAGTGGCAACTGTGCTGGACAGCACAGATAGAAGACCTTTCCATCATCACAGAAAATTCTACTGGACAGCGACCTTCTAGAGCAGTGCTTTTCAACCATTTTTATCTCATGGAACACTTGGACCTATAGTTAAATTTCCATGGCACACTAAAATTATGTTGATCCAAAAGAAGATCAAGGAAAAGAATGTATTGGGGTGGCGCCTGGGGCTCAAGGAGTAGGGTGCTGGCCCCATATACTGGGGGTGGTGGGTTTGAACCTGACCCCAGCCAAAACTGCAAAAAAAAGAAAAGAAAAACAATGTATTTACTATGCTTTGAACTTCTTCTGAAAAGAATTTAATTAATGATCTTTAAAATTTTCTGGCTCGGCGCCTGTGGCTCAATCAGCTAAGGCTCCAGCCATGTACACCTAAGGTGGCGGGTTCAAATCCCCAGCCTGGGCCCGCCAAACAACAATGATGGCTGCAACCAAAAAAATGGCCGGGCGTTGTAGCGGGCGCCTGTGGTCCCAGCTACTTGGGAGGCAGAGGCAGGAGACTCGCTTGAGCCCAGGAGTTGGAGGTTGCTATGAGCTGTGATGCCATGGCACTCTACCCAGGGGGATAGCTTGAG
>CAUYQV010055458.1:0-11778 GCA_963574575.1 Galagoides demidoff
CCTATGGTCCCAGCTACTTGGGAGGCAGAGGCAGGAGACTCGCTTGAGCCCAGGAGTTGGAGGTTGCTATGAGCTGTGATGCCATGGCACTCTACCCAGGGGGATAGCTTGAGGCTCCGTCTCAAAAAAAAAAAAAAAAAAGCTATATTAATTTTGGAATCCATATTATACAATGGGCTTTGCTGTATCAATTACAGCTGCTTCTGGGTCTCTGAATATTTGTTTTTTTAAGAATTTGAGCTTTGGGGCTCGGTGCCTGTGGCTCAAGCGGCTGAGGCGCCAGCCACATACACCTAAGCTTGTGGGTTCGAATCCAGCCCAGGCCGCTAAACAACAATGACGCCTGCCACCTAAAAATAGCTGGGCGTTGTGGCTGGTGCCTGTGGTCCCAGCTACTCGGGAGGCGGAGGCAAGAAACTCGCTTGAGCCCAGGAGTTGGAGGTTGCTGTGAGCTGTGATGCCACCAGAGCTACAGCTTGAGGCTCTGTCTCCAAAAAAAAAAAAAAGAATTTGAGCTTTGGGAAACCAATAGAAAAACAACTACATGCTCATACAAGAGAATAACACAAGTATATTCAAATAGGGGAAAGGGGGAGGGGGAAAGGGGATTGGTAAGCTCTCACATGATGGGCACATTGTGAGGGTATATCGCATACCCACTGGATGGAGGGCTCAACTACAACTTGAAATTTACCTTAGAAACACAAACAACATAACCTAATCATTTGTAACTTAATATTAATTTGAATTTTAAAAAAAACTTAAAGCATTTATGACAAAATGATATGGCTATAAAGAAAAGAATTTGAGTTTGATTGCAGGAATTATTTAGTGATGGCTTATATCTTTGCAAAGTGGTGCTATCACAGTTCTTAGGATAGCGGTTCAAATACATTGCAGCATTAGGAAGGTTGAAAACCACTATCTTAGGGAATAGTGGATTTTTGATTGTGGAAAAAAATACAGGCATTTTATTTAAGACTTTGTCCTTTTATTAAATCTTTTCATTTCTCAGTAAAATTTTTCTGTGCTGTCCCTATGACTTTTTTTTTAATATGGCTTGATATTTTGCTTGGTAAACTATAAGGAAATATATTATATGGGAATATGTTCAAGTGGCTTCTTTAACTCATTTTCCTTCATATTCTGTGAAGAGTTTGGCAAATGTTTTTACCTCCATTTTATTGGTGAAAAAACTGAAACATAGTGATCTTCAAGTTCATGTCAAGTCAAGATTTAGGGCCATCTCTAATGCCTTTGCTACTTTATCTTTTAAAAGTATGTGCTTTACTTGATTTAATCACCATTGTGGGTATCGAGCAGTGGTTTCAATTTGCTTATTCTACTGATGGGCAAACCAAAACATGTTGTGGGGTGTATCTCTTTTTTGGGTACTCTACAAAGCACCATAACTTCTCTCAGCCTCTATATTGGCCAGTTTCATACTTTCTATGGCTGTGTTCTTGGGTTACAGGTCCCCAGGGATGAACCAATTCACATTCTGAATGTGGCTATCAAGACTGACTGTGATATTGAGGATGACAGACTGGCAGCTATGTTCAGAGAATTTACCCAGCAAAATGTAAGTCCTTGAGGGTAGAGGCTGGTGATGTCCTCTTTCCTTCTGGCTATGTGTCATACCGGTCCTTTTATCATTGCCACTTGTAAGGCCTATCACTTGTAATGGCTATGTCTTTTATAAGAACTATGGCTACTTCTGCCTGTATGGATAAAATTCCTAAGTAATTTAATAGTATACAATGAATATATATATATATATATTTTTTTTTTTTTGAGATGGAGCCTCAAGCTATCCCCCAACTCCTGGGCTCAAGTGAGTCTTCTGCCTCCACCTCCCAAGTAGCTGGGACCACAGGCACCCGCCACAGCTCCCGGACATTTTTTGGTTGCAGCCATCATTGTTGTTTGGCGGGCCTGGGCTAGGGATTCGAACCCACCACCTTAGGTGTACGTGGCTGGCGCCTTAGCTGATTGAGCCACAGGCACCGAGCCAAATATATATATTTTTGAAGACAGGGTCTCGGTCTCATTCTTTTGCCCTGAGTACAGTAGTATTGTCAAAGCTCACTGCAGCCTTGAACTCCTGGGTTCTAATGATCCTCCTACCTCAGCCTCCCCAGCATCTAGGACTTCAGGCATGTACCACCACATCCAGCTACTTTTTCTTTTCTTTCTTTTTTTTTTTTTTTAATTTTTTGTAGAGATGGGGTCTAACTCATGCTGGTAAATCTTTTTTTATGTCAAGAAATATAGACCTTATTTGCTCTCAAATGTTTATAGCAGCTCAATTCATAATTGTAAAGATGTGGAAACAACCCAAGTGCCTATATCATGTAATACTATTCAGCCATAAAAATTATGGAGACTTTATATCTTTTGTATTTACCTGGATGGAGTTGAAGAACATTCATTCTCTTTAGTATAAAGTATCTCAAGAATGGAAAGCAAGCATCTCATGTACTCAATACTAATTTGAAACTAATAGATGAACAACTATAGGCCTACATGAGAGAAAAACACAATTAAATTTAAGAAGGGGGCAAGATGGCACACCTCCTGAGTGAAGGACTCAACTGCAACTCTGGACTTTACCTCACAAATGCAAACAATGTAACCTAATTGTAGGTACCCTTTTAGTAACTAAAAATTAAAAAAAAACATAGACCTCAAATATTTAAAATGTTTTTAGAGAATTTGTGTTCCTAAATCTCTCCCAGAGCTCTGCTTTTAAATTTCCAATCACCTGCTCAATATTTTCTTTTGGTGACTTAACTCCATGTGTCTAAGCCTAACTCAGGTCCCTACTATGTCTCCCCTCCTTTGAAAATAAATCTCAATTATACTTACATTCTCCTAGTTTTATGTCATTTGGATATCTCCTGTCAACATCAAACTCTATAGTCTAAATTTAATTTTTTTTTTTTTTTTTAGAGGTAGTCTCTCTATGTTGCCCTTAGTGGAGTGGCATCACAATTCATAGCAACCTCAAACTCTGGGCTTTAGCAATTCTCTTGCCTCAGCCTCCCAAGTAGCTGGGACTACAGGCACCTGCTACAATGCCTATTTTTTTTGTTGTTGCAGTTGTCATTGTTGCTTAGCTGGCCCATGCCAGTTTTGAACTCACCAGCCTTAGTGCATGTGGCTGGCACCATAACCACTGTGGTACTGGCAACAAGCCTCTATAAAGGACTTCTATTTAAATTTTTTTCTTTAGAGCTTATCATAATCCCATGGGATTGATTAGTCAGGAATTATTCCAGCTGAATACATGGGGAAAAGCTCAACCTCAGAGAAATGAAGGGCCCTTGACCACCAATTGGAAGATAATAGAACAAAGACTAGAATTTAAGGCTTTGATGTCAGCTCTTGGGGGTACAGGTCTAGATGCTTTAGTAAGTGATGCATTCTTAGTTCTAAAGATGCTTATAGGATAGTTGGTGGGACTGTACAGGCATGCTTAAAATAATAATCTACAGTTACATTTCAGTGTGGTACAGGATAGATGCTACAGTGCACTCTTAAACTGCCCTTAATGGCAAGACCCATGTGTTCTCTTTGAATGGATAGCCCTTGGCCCCTGGTATTTATTATGGAGAAAGAACTCAATAAATATTTTAAAAATTTAATTCAGTAGTATAAACAATAGTGCTATCAGCATTCACATCATGTAATGCTAATTGTAAATACCTAGGGAAAAAATGGTAAATTTATGACTAATGTGAATCCCAGTATTTACTCTGTGATGCTTTCACTGCACATAAACTGTAGGATTGCAGTGGCCAACATGAGGAAAAGCTACTTCCACAGAAGTGAAAGTAGGGACATACTTGGGGATTTTTTCTTCTTTTTTCTCTTTCCCTTGTTTTCCTTCCTTCTCTTCCTTCCCTTCTTTCCCTGGACAGAGACTCACTCTGTCAACCCAAGTCGAGTGCAGTGGGATCATCATATAGCTTACACTGACCTCAAACTCCTAGATTCAAGATCCTCCTGCCTCAGCCTCCCAAGTGGCTGGGAGAATAGGTGTCCACCTCGACATCCATCTAATTTTTCCATTTTTAGTAGAGACAGGGTCTCACTCTTGCTCAGGCAGGCCTCCAACTTCTGAGCTCAAGCCATCCACTTGCCTTGGCCTACCAGAGTGTTAAGATTATAGGCGTTAGCTACTGTGCCTGGTTGAGATTTTTCTTCACAAGAGAAATTTTCCTTCCTTCTTGCCTTGGACAATGACTACATAAAATTAACCTGAAGCCAGTGAAAAGGTAACCTTTGCTGGAACAGTCCTAATATGTGTAGGGCTGTTGCTGTTGCTTCATGAAGTAATAAGTTTCTTTTCAGGTTTGCAGGTACTGATTGCCTATATATGATTTTTTCCCCGTAGTTTGACTGCAACTTTAGGCTTTTTATTACCCTTAAAAATAAGTATTGTATATCATTACACATTGATATAAAGAGGTAATTTCTTCATTTTCACTACATATATTTGTAACATTAATGAACAATAAGAAATTATCCTTTTTCTTTACTCTGCCTATAAACTGAGGCACAGAGAAATCCAATGTCTTTGCCTAAGGTTATTCAGAAAAGTAAGGTTAAACTCTACTGGCCCTCCATGCATAGGAAAACTGCTAACTATATCAGCTACTGTGCTCATCCAGGAATATTTGGTATTTTCATCTCCTTGTTTAAAAAAAAATGTGTGTGTGTATATATATATATATATAAACAAGGAAAAGCAATTGTAATAAAAAAAAGCTGAAGTGATAACTAGTTTTTTCACTTCATGATCATGCTTCTGGTAGTTTAGAAAAAGTTTCTTTTTAAAGCACACATTAAACTATCAAATAGGTTGATCCAAATTGTCCAAATAATCTTCTAGTCCCAGCATGTCTTTTTTTCTCTCATAGAAATTAGGATCATATATTTGTAAATGACTTGTGGAGGAGATTGAAGCAGTCAGTGTAAATGGAGTTTCTCCAGGTGCTGACGCCTAATCGCTGGGTAATAGCTGTGGACTTGCTGTGAGACCCACATTATTACAATGTAATCAGAATCCTGTTGCTCTGCTGTTATTGTCAGCCACTTGTGGAATTTTAAAAGCAATAACAATTTTGATTTTAAATCATGGCATTATTAAAGTTATTTTCTTCCCTTGCCAGAACATAGCTATTGATGCTTGTCTTTGAAGGACTTGACTGTAGTGGAATTCTTTCTTGGTGTCAGAAGAAATGTTTCTGTTCCTGGGTATACTGAAAACAAGAAGCCACCACACCACCTTTCTTTCAGCACAATTTTTTTATTTGCTATAGTGTCCATACTTGGTTATTTACAGCAAGGGATATCATGACAATACAGACAATTTTTAACTGTACTTAAAATGTATTTATATTTGACCTGGAAATTTATTATTAGAATTTATTTATAGAATATTAATTTCTCTAGCTATACTTTGCTTATGCTATTAATAAAATTAATTTTATTACTCAGCAGTACCATTGCAAAAATGGAGAAATAGGAGGAAATGACCCAGTACTATGGTTTTTATAAAATCCAATTTGGATTTTAAAAAATGTATTATAAGGCCTTATATAAGGCCAAAAAGAATTGGCTTTTTTTATCAGAGCATGGTGGCTTGCACCTGTAGTCCCAGTTACTTAGGAGGCTGAGGCAGGAAGATCACTTGAGCTTAGGAGAGGCTGTCTCTAAAAGAAAAAAAAAAAGACAATGGTATATAAACATATCTTAGAGTGATAGCAAGAAATGTGATCACACCAAAGTCTGAATGTAGTTGTGGAAGTCCACATATTCTTTCTATTTGTACCATCCATATATTCCTCGGGTAGGATTGCTTTTCTAGTTGTTGCCATGTACTCTCTCTTTGTTAGGGACCTTTGAAAGCATGTGTTTTACTCTATTCATTAATTTGTTTCTTTGTCTCTGCCTTTGAGGTAAGTGAACATTATAGAAAAAAGAAAGGTGTAGGTCCAGAGGCCCAACGCTCATATGAAGCTTTTTTGAAAATACTGGTCTCTGTTGACCTGTAATATACTGCTTGCCTATTCCAAGTAGAGATATGAATAATCCCTAAGTTGAAAAGCCTATTAAACATTGCCTTAAACATTTTTTTTTTTTTTAAAAAGACAGAGCCTCACTCTGTCACTCTGGTTAGAGTGCAGTGACATCGTAGCTCTCAGCAACCCACTCTTGGGCTCAAATGATCCTTTTGCCTTAGACTCCTGAGCAGCTGGGGCTACAGGTACCCTCTACAAAGCCTGGCTAATTTTTTTTCCCTACTTTCAGTTGAGACGAGGTCTCACTTTTGCTCAGGCTGGTCTAAAACTCCTGAGCTCAGGCATTCCACCCCTCTCAGCTTCCTAAAGTGCTAGGATTACAGACATGAGCCACCATGCCTGGTCACTTTAAATAATTTTTAAAGAGAACCATTTTAGCTGGGCATGCCCAACAGAGAAATTGCACTAAGATTCACCTTGATGTGCACCTGATTTGCAGAATCGGTTCTGAGAGAACTTAGATGACCTCTTATGACCGTTTCTCCTCTACAAAGTTCTTTTTTAGTTTTTGTCCAAATCTATATAAAACCTGTTTGATAAGACTTGGTCCCAGGATCTAGGTTGAGATTAGTTTATTTGCAAGTTTGAAGGTACTAAGCCAAGATAGAGATAACGAAAAAGGGTACTTAGCTAATCAGAGCCTTATGAGGAGTGATGGGGTAAATTTGGGGATGAATGGAAATCTATCTTCTGTTTTTCATGTTTGCTCATAGAAAGCTACCCTGGTTGAGCACGGGATCCGACGCCTTACATTCCTGGTTGCACAAAAGGTATTGACCTGTGAATTACACCTCTCTAACATTTCTTATGCTTCTGCTAGAATGTAATAAAAAATGGGATTATAATTTTATGTTTAGTTATGGAATCAATGTAGATAAATAACTTTTTCTATAAATTTAATTTTTTAAAAATATTAATTTAATTCATTACCTTTTACTTAATTCATTTTTAATTTTATTACTAATTACGAGCTTCTGTTGTTTTTCCTTCCTTTCTATTTTTTTATTTGAAAGGATTTCAGAAAACAGGTCAACTGTGAGGTGGATCAGAGATTCCATGTAAGTAAAAGGACCAAAAATGAAAGATTACATACTATTTTATCTGTTTGCTATTGATTATTCAAACTGATTATGTGTGAGTTAGAAGGACTAGACTAATGTTTGGTTCTTTCTTTTACAGAAATTATTCTAATGAATATTCAGTTTTTGTATTGAGTATTCTAGCTAATTTTTTTTCTCTTTTTACCATATATTAATAGTTTAAAATGAGCATATGTATTTATCCAGATGAAAAAGGTTGAAACAGTGGCCAAATTACCAAATGTAATTTCTTTATTTTCCTTTTAAAAAAAATTTCCTGTGAACTTTGTAGAGAAGTATAACTAGTAATCCCTCTGTGCACATAGTGAATCAATAATCAGGAAATGCCAGGTATACTTTGCAGTTATGGCATCTACCAAAGATAGTGTCAATTTCTGTTACTGAGAATTCTCAATTCTTAAGAACAATGATTTGTTATTTGCAATGCCTTAACAGAGCCCAAATTGTTCTTTTTTGTCTTATGTTAATTTTAAGAATAGGAAATAAATAAAAATTAAACATTCTATAGCTTGTTCTCCAATTTAACTGAATTAACGTAATATCTTTAAAATTAAAATTTTTATTGAAAGGAGAATTAAGAATTAAGTTACTAACATGGCAGCTGATCATGTTCACATGATGATACCCAGGGTGATGACAGCAGTAAAGCCAGAATTCCGACTGTTATTAACATGTCATTCTCAAAATGACTGATTATTTCATTAAAAATTGATTCTAATGTAACTAAGTAAGATTCCACAGGATTTTAAGAAGTCTTATTTTTCCTGATAAACATTTTATTTTATTTTATTTTAGCAATTAGGATAATGTAGTTTTCAAGCCCTGCTTATTTTTAGTAATGAAGATAACATTCGGGGTTCTGGGAAGAACTTTGTAAATTCAAGGATCAATGTGTGATCGCCTTTATTGCTCTTTTCCTTATTAGACCTCTAGCACTTGACATTTTGTTTTCCTTCATGCAGTTCACCTTGTTGGTCTAGTCTGTAGAGAAACAGGAGACCCTATCATGTAAGCTAAAGAGCTAAGATTTTCTGAAATGCTTTAGGAAATATTGTGGACTATACAACTCTGCTGTGTTATTGATGTCAGGAAATCAAGCAGAGTGTAGATATATATCAATCAATAACTTTAGATAAGAAACAGAATCAGTGGAGAAGTATGAGGAGCTTAAAGAGAACCCTGGGGCTTTAGGAAGAAAAATCAGGAGCTTAGAGAGTAAAATTGATACTTGAGGATAGAATATGGGAGCCCATGAATAACCCCTGTAGCTGGTAGGCACTGATCAGAGCTAAGGTAGAAATGCCAGAGACTGTCCCTGGAGTTTTGGAGAGTATTGTGCTAGCTTCTTAAATGTTGCTACAGTTTTTCTTTTCATTGGTGACTTTTGAACAATAGCATATTATTCTGGGGAATAACACGGAATTTGTAAAATTGTTTTCCTTTTTGCTAATGGTTCAAATGGAGTCTTCACATCTATAGCATGCTGTTCTGTATAATAAGCATTCCGTTGTCAATCAGAACTGTCCACTGAAATTTTTAAAAAGCCAAAGTGATTAGCTCTCACAGACATTATTTGAATTGTAAAACATATACAAAACCCCCCTTTCTTGTCTCTGAATCTGTGTCATGTCTTAGAGTATATTTAGCAGCTTTAAAACATTTTTTTTCTCCCAGCTGTTTTGATATTTCTGGATGTAGGTTGAATAGGGACATGTATAGACAAAATCTGCTAGGAAATGAGGCCAGCAGGGGGGTTCTTTCTTGGCAATCATTGTCTGGTTCCTATTTATAGTGGCATAAAGTGGAAATTCAGTTAAATTATCAAGTGACTTGATTTGTCATGAGTATAGAAAAGGCTGCTTTAGAGCATAGAGAACATTATGTTTGGGTGTAGACTGGATTTGCTCTAGAGAATTAAGTGGCAGAGGAGTTAGGGTGTTTTATGTTAGTCTCCTTAAACATGGTTAGTGGTTTTTCAGAGGGCAAGGTAGTTATTACTGATCTGTCTTCAGGATCTACAATAGCCAGGAAGGCTTGACAGAAATTAGGGGTCATTGTCATGGTACTGCTGTGAGTTTGTCTGCTGGTGGTAGCTTGCCATTCATGAAGGATGCTTGGCCTGTCATGTTCTCTGATGTGTGGTTGCCCCATAGTTAGTGTGGTGTGAAAAAGAGGAAGATTTCTGGGAGTGTGAGAGATTGAATCCCTTGATCTCTTTGGCTTCTTTGTAATCCACTGTGATGCATGCAGCCTCCTCTGTTCTGCACTGCAAAATCCCTGTATTACTGAATAGAAGAGAGAATGTGCACAGGATGGGGCAGGGAGAGGCACAAAGTTACCGAATTTGGTTAAAGAACAACATTGGTTGGTAGAATGAAACAAGCTGTGTTGTTAATGTAGTCTCTCCTTTAGACTGCGGGCTGGATAGGAGTAAAGGTTCCTTGAGAGTGTGTTGTTAGGTATGGTTATTCAGATGCCAGTGACAGCTATACACATTTCCAGTACTTCATTGTTCAACCACCATAGTCCCCCCAGAAAACTGGCCAGAAAGTATGTCTGCTGTGACCTTCATCTGCTGGCTCTACAAGGAGACTCTTTCTGTTGACAGTAATATTCACCAGGGTTAAGAGGAGTCTTGGTCTTGAGTCTGTTTCCATAACCATCTGCTTAAATCAAGTTCCTATAATGAGACTTGAATAACTCCTTAACATTGATATTTAAACAGAAGGTTTAAGGAAAAACAAATTTCTCATTGTAAATGTACTTTTCATATTAATAAAATCAAAGACTTGAATGCAAAAGAATAGGGCCCCTTGAATTGCTGCGACAGCTATCTAAACAGCAGATTTACAGTTTTATGTTAGTTGGAACTCATTAACTTAATCTCTCTTAGTTTCATTCACATTTCAGGTCTGTAATTCCAAAAGTACAGCAGAAAGTACTATCTAATTGGGATACAATATTATGCATTTTTTAAGCTTTTCATATTTTTCTCAGCCAAAATCCATATTTTCAGGTTTTCTTTTTATCTTTTGTTATATTATCTTTTGTCAAAAAAACATGGTATTAGCTGGTCACCATTAGTGGCCTAGGCCTGAGTACCAAAAAAAAAAAGAATGAAAACGTAATATTATAAATCAAATAGTTTTACATGTTAATACATGTTTCCTTTTGTTTCTTGCTTATAAGACTTCATGAGTTTTTTTAAAAAATTATTATAAATCTCCCAAGAGATTGTTGTAATTTTATGATTGTTGTTTGAGTGACTCCACTTTCAAATTAATGTTTGGGTTATGTGGGTCTTGATGGATGAGCTATCAGGAACAGATATCATAATTAGTAGTTCATTTCTTTACAAAAGAAAAAAAAGGTAGTTCTATTTGCTAGTGGACCAACTATTAGTTTTCTGAAGGTTTGGTTTGGGTTTTTGTTTTAATTACAGTCTATGTAATTAGTTCTCAGCATGTTGAGGTAAAAGAGAATTGCACCAGCAAGCTCCCAATTTCTTCATCTCATTAAGTTTTTAACACAATTATTAGTATCATAATCGGCTATGATGTTTTTTGTTGCTGGTTTTCACATTCTCTGATTTGCAGGGTGTCTTGATTGGCTAATTTGGGCAAATTATTTTGATTGTCTTGATGATGGTTGGCTGATTAGAACACAGCAGGGGTATAATTTCTTTCTGAGAAATGTTGCATTCTTTTGTTTTTTGGTACCAGAACACTAAGAGGGTTTTTCTTTATGTACATTCCATTATGATATTTGCCCATAACACTAATAGAACGCCTTAAAATCAATTATATTAGTGTGGAATAAGCATGAATACTAAAACATTGGCAGTATGAAGATGAATTGGGATGAAGGAGTTTACTAAAACTTAGTAAAGTTAGATAAATTCTTAGTAAAGGATTAGACTTTTGGATTAGACTTTTTCCTTTTCTATATTTTCTTTGGATTAGATTTTTTTCCTTTTCTATATTTTCTGTGATTCTGTAGTTTTAGACTGCCAAAAGAGATGATTTTCTATGAAAGTCTTGAGACAGATTCCCTCTCTCTCTCTCTCTTTTTTTTTTTTTTTTTTTTTTGAGACAGCGCCTCAAGCTATCCCCCTGGGTAGAGTGCTGTGGCATCATAGCTCATAGCAACCTCTACTCCTGGGCTCAAGCAAGTCTCCTGCCTCAGCCTCCCAAGTAGCTGGGACCACAGGCGCCCACCACAATGCCTGGCAATTTTTTGGTTGCAGCCATCGTTGTTTTGGCGGGCCCGAGCTGGATTTGAACCCACCACCTTAGGTATATGTGGCTGGTGCCTTAGCCACTTGAGCCACAGGTGCTGAGCCTATGAAAGTCTTTAGACTTCTGATTCTCCCAAAGAATTGCTTGATAGTCATGCTTTCTTTCTTTTTTTTTTTTTTTTTTTTTGAGACGAAGCCTCAAGCTATCCCCCTGGATAGAGTGCCATGGCATCACAGCTCACAGCAACCTCCAACTCCTGGGTTCAAGCGACTCTCCTGCCTCCGCCTCCCAAGTAGCTGGGACCACAGGTGCCCGCCACAACGCCTGGCCATTTTTTGGTTGCAGCCATCA
>CAUYQV010055462.1:0-82694 GCA_963574575.1 Galagoides demidoff
AAATTGGGTTAGGGGAGGGGAGGGGGGAGGATGGGTGGAGGGAGGGTGATTGGTGGGATTACGCCTATGGTTCATCCTATAAGGGTACATGTGAATCTCTCTAAATGTAGAATATGAATGTCTTAACACAATAACTAAGAAAATGACATGAAGGCTATGTTAACCAGTTGGATGAAAGTACTTCAGATTGTATATAGCAACAGCACTCTGTACCCTATGATAGCATTAATGTACACAGATATGATTGAATAAAAAAAAATAAAATAAACAATAAAAATAAAATTGACAATAGCATATCTGAAACCCATAATAATAACACTGAAAAGGGAAAAAGCCAGACACGCACACTGAATACTATTTCAGAGACATACTATTCTAAAGCAGAAATAAACTGTAGTGCGGAGTTATATAGAAAGAAGAGGTGAAACTATAAAAAAGGCAAAAAAGAGCTTATTACGAAGTCCAGAAAGTGGTTACCATCTGACGTGAAGGATCACAGGGTTCTGATCATGTTCTACGCCTTAATCGGAGTAGGGGTTTCATGGGTATTGACTGCATACCGGTTAGTAAACAATACATTTATGTTTATGCACATTTTTTGTATGTATATTATATGAAACAAAATTTTTTAAAAATTATTTCAATGGTGTAAGTTAGAAGACAATTTCTGAGGTAATGACTTAAACAGCTTAAGGCTTCCATCTTCCATCTTCTATCTATTTCCTTTGAAGGAAACAAAACCCCGGCCAGGTGCTGGCGTGAGGCTGTGAGCTGTCCATGGTACAGATTCAGTTGACATAACCACAATGCACAGACAGTGTGCATTAAGTCTCATTACAATGTGGTCAAGTCATTGGACAGGGTTGAGCTCTAAGTATTTATTATCTCTTTTCTTTTTAAATAAGTAATTTAACTTTAAGTTCACATAATTTAACTCTTAATTATGGCTATGTTTAACAGCCAGCTTACAAAACTCCTGAACATTTAACAAGTGATTCCAGTAAGCTTGTGAAAATAGGATTCGCCACTGGCGATGGCCCCTAACAAAGGCCTTAAGAAGGGTGAGAGAAATGTGAACAAACCAAAGCCTGGCCTCAGATACCTGCGTGTACAGGGCACAACAGGCTTTATGTATTTCACAATTGTATAGCACTTATTACAGAGCAGGTGCTGTTCTAAGCTATATACAAATATTCACTCTAACATATATGGCTTTGCCTGAGGCCCAGGCATGTAGGGGAACTAACTACTCAAGGTCTTTAAAGGTAATGGGGTCTCAGAATCTAGCATCATGGTGAGAAAATGATGGAACCAAGATTCACTCCTAAGCATAGCATGTACAAAAGAGTTAATGAATGACTCCAGTTGGGAATAGGAGGTAAGAGGGTTAAGCAGAAGGGATTCCTAAAAAATAAACCACAGATGTTGTAGCAAGCACCTGTGGTCCCAGCTGCTTGGGAGGCCGAGGCAGGAGAATCACTTGAGCCCAAGAGTTTTAGGTTGCTATGAGCTGTGACGCCAGGGCACTCTACCAAGGGTGACACGGTGAGACTCTGTCTCAAAAATAAATAAACAAATAAAAATAAACCAAGGAGAAGGGCGATGAGCAGTTAATTATCTTTATAAAAGAGTAAGAATACTGAGACAATCAACTTTGAGAAACAAAGGGTAATTAAGGACAAACAGGGCTATCTAGAATACTTCTGAGCCCAATGAATGGTCCTGAAGCTTCTTCCAAGTTTCATGCAATCCAAAAAGAATGAATGAAGGGAAAAACTGTGGTTAAAATGATCTTTCATGTCCTTTGAAAGATCTGATAGTATAATACGCTGTAAAGGCAAAACCAGTTTCATATAGAGATGAATAAACAAATGAGTGGTATGAACAGTTGCACATTTTATTCAATATAATCAATACAATGTAAAAACATTTTAAATCATTGTGAAATTTTAAATGATGCTTATAAACTCCTGCATCTTCCAGGCACGAGGCTCCAAGAAGTAGGTGATTATGACTGGTCACTTTTTAACTGTCTCGCCCTCTACCGATGCAGCTAGCTAGGCACTTCTAATTGGTTACTTTTTAAGCAGAAAGGAATAGGTACCAGGTGTACAATGCAGAAAGCTACAGATTTTGAAAACTAATTGGGCACAGGTCAAATGATAAGTTTTGGTCAAATTCCAGAATCTATCGCCAATTGTATATGGAGCTAAGCTAAGCTAAGTGTTTTACTGAACTGTCACACTAATTGAAAATGCGGAATACATATATTCTTATTTGTCTGTTCCAATCATAAATTCACTTAGGGTTTAACTAAAATTTTCTTTAAATTTTCTATTATCGTTCTTACATGTGTGCAGTAGATGAATGACATTTATACTAAGTCATCATTCATTTTATCTGTATTTGTGATTTCTCAAGTGCAAATTCTGGGTTTAACGTTATGCAAAACAGAAGAGAAGACCTACTAGTCCGTGCCCTGGAGGTCTGTAACCTCAGCTCAACAGACAGAACTGTAATACAAGTCAGGGTTAATTAAGTCACTACTATGGCCTCTGCTTGCTCTAGAGCAGTGGTTCTCAACCTTCCTAATGCCACGACCCTTTAATACAGTTCTTCGTGTTGTGGTGACCCCCAACCATAAAATTATTTTCATAGCTAGTTCATAACTGTAATTTTGCTACTGTTATGAATCATAATGTAAATATCTGATATGCAGGATGTATTTAGGCAACCCCTGTGAAAGGGTCGTTCGACCCCCAAAGGAGTCGTGACCCACAAGTTGAGAATCCCTGCTCTTCCAATTATATATTGAGTCACGGGACCGAGGGAAACCTGGCAGCTCGAAAAGATGGGTGCTTAGTGTCTTTCCCACCACCTGCCTCTAATTCTCCTGGGGAATTAAAAGAGAACAATGCAAAAAGGCAAAGTTCTCTTACTGTTTGGGAAGTGGTACTTCTGCTTTCCAAAATAAGCCTATATATCATCTATAGCAGCGCATTAATGCAACCTGGATTGGAAGCTCAGAGAGCTTCCTTTTATTCCCTTCTGGGTGGTAGAGACCTAGTCTCAGTATATTACTAGACCTATCAAGACTCCTCCTTACAGGCACACCCAACACGGTCCTTATCTGTGAGCACTCACCTTCTGCTTATAGTTCAGACTGCGGACCAAAGTGCTGGAACATGTTATCATAACCTCAAAACTATCTGTAGATATTCAACCTTATTTTTCTAAACATTGAAAAGTCATAGCTTCCAGGAACAATTTTCATCCACAAAAAAATTTTCATCAGCACAAAAACGTTCACCGTAGATGCCTCCTCCCATGTAATCCTGTAAACTGATTCTGCCCAGCCCTCACAGCCCCACATCCAAGTCTCATTTCCCTCTGGTCCTCTTTAAAATGAACTAAGCGATGACCCCAAGAGTGACTGCTGCTCAGAAATCCCTCCCACGCCTTTTTTGTACTCCAGTCTCGTGGAATAGCCTCAAGGGGCACAGCCTCAAGGGGCCAATCCCTTTTGGGTATACAGCTGGAAGAGGCAGAGCTGGGGTCAGGAGAGGCAGATATACAGCCAGCAAAGGGGGGTTGTCAAACGCCCCCCCACCCCAGCCTGCCCAGCCACAGCCCCTGAGAGTGGCCAGAGACTTCAAGCTCCACTTCCATCGCCTGCGCCCGACTATATTAAACAATCAAGGGCTGTTCAACCTCCCCATTGCCCCCGCCCAAGGAAAGAAAAAGATAAGAGAATCATATTCTCTCATATTTTAGATAAAATCTGAAATTAGACTTGAAATCATTTGTGTGCGGCTTCCCAATTAAGGGCTGTTTCCTGCAGAGAGTTTCTGAATTTAGAGCCCTCTTACCTCTGTGCCATCTTTATCACATCAGCTTCCTAGCTTTTAATTTTTTGGTTCCGTTGGGAGGGGTAGAAAAACTAATGAATAAAATTTCGGGTTACTATCTCCGGAGGCTGCGAACAAACCATGCTGGAAGAAAGTCCATGCATTTTTGAAGCTAAAAATAATTATATCGATGCATTGGCTGTAATACACGTTTGTGTTGCCTCTCTCAGATCTGGAGGACTGTTGTAATATTTCTAACAGTTCTTTTCAATAAACCCACAGACCCAGGAGCATGGTAAGCCTAAGAGACCTCATGAATAAAGGATTATTTGTAAAAATACTCATTTCTGCACCAGGACTTAAGGAAACACCCAGTGACGTATGGATCAGTGCTGAAATTTTAAAGCTTTAATTGCCTCTTTAAGGGTCTGTGCATCGAATGTTAAACACAAGGATTTCTTCTTTCCATTCCATTTCCAAACTAATTCTGCATTCTATTTCATTCAGTAATTTTATCTTGTTTCTAAGTTTGCCTTAGGCTATCTGGCTTTATGTTTTAGACTAACCGACCATCATCACCGAAAGCTGCTGTTTCCCTCTCCGTCATCGGGTGTCCTGGCGTGGTTAAGCACATCCTGCACATTTCCAATTATCTGGAGTTGTGCACGATCACAAGGGCATCGATAATCCCTTGTGGACAGAATATCCCGGTGGATAATCCTAAGACTTCTTTGTGGCCACCACTTCATTTTCAAGATTTTTTCTCCACTAAACACTTCACAAAATTTGCTAATAAAATCCACTGGATTCCCAATTTCTCCTCCTGACCATGCTAACTCATTGGCAAAAGTGATAGTGATGAAAAGCAGATAAATGATTAAAGGAAAACAAGAGGAGAATTATAACTGACTTACAAACAGACATTCTCTCCCATGTGGTAATGAGAGCTGGCTAAATCTCAATATGTCTTTTTTTTGTTTGCTTAATAATGTCAAGGGCAGAGGAAAGGGAAGCTCCAACCTTAACCTTAGACTGTGTTTTTTTGCTGAGAACATGTGCACTTGATTGCGGCCCCAGAAATGGGTGGCGAGGTGATGTAGGTGCCCTACAGCTGTGTCAGTTTTCTGGCTATGAGGAACTGGCAGTCACAGCAGTCTGCCTTGTTTAGTTGGTGGGCCACCAGGACCCCCACAGCAAAGGAAGGAACTAGGAGCAGATTGGACATCCCAAGAGGGTGGAGAGGTCCTGAACCTGTGGGGTCTGCATAAGATGCACAGGAGTGTTTCAAAGTAGGTAAAAACCAGGGAAATACCATCACTCTCAAAGCAGCCTTCTCCTGGCCACTTTCTGACCAGGCTGGAAAGCCTTGAAGGAAGAGGAATTACTATGTGTTTGGGACCACATTATTTTTATTTTAAAAATGTAGTTGTTGTATGCATGAGAGTGTTTGATTTTTCACTTTCGTGGGTCTATATGTTTCCTCTGCCCCTTACTTTTTTCCATGTTCTCGAATAATCTATCTTGGTTTATATAACAGAACTCAGGTAGACTATTAGGCTTTCTCTGATAAAAGACAGGATGAGCTGTCTATATCAAGTCAACAGAAAGTTGTATCATTCTCAAACAAGAGGCTGTGGACACCCAAAGTTGCTCAGAAAATAGACTATTTCATACATCTGTTTTCTTCTTATTTTTTTTTATTAAATCATAGCTGTGTACATTAACGCAATCCATACGTCTGTTTTCTAAACCACGCTCACGATCTCTCTTGAGAAATGGGATGCTGCTGTTTGTCCCTGAACGCTCTCATACGAGAGGATAAAACTGAAAGGCAATGTGTTCCTTTTCTCACTGTGCCAGCTATTCTCCCTCCCCCCGGGGGCAGGATGTAGCTGTTATAGTGAAAGCAGAGAGAGGTACAGTGGCTACAAGCCACCCTGAAATACAGCCTCGTGGCCTCGCAGAGTGGGAATGTACTTGTCCTGCTTTGCAGACACTGTTCGTTCCTGTAAGAAATAGCTCAAACTACATTCGGGGATCTTTAAGAATCTTGGGGAAAAGGAAAAAGGCCGTCGGAGACAAGAAACAAAAAATCATTTTTCCAAATGCAAGAGGAAGCTGGATGGTATAAAATCCAGACTACTCCATGTATTAGTTAGAACAGTTTTATCCATCAAAGACAGCAGCTCAAGCATCTTCAACCAATAATGGGAAATTCATTGTAAATTAAACCTGAAATTAAATCGTAATACTCAACTCTCAGTTTTTGAGCTTCCTAACTCAGTGACTTTAGGTCAATTTCTTACCCTCTCTATGACTGTAAAATGAAGATTACGCTGGTACCTAAAGTGGGTGTTTATTGTGAAGGTGAAATGAAATGGCACCTGCAAAGAGCACAGCACAAGGCCTGGCCCAGTGTGCAGACTCATGTGTGATCATGAATATTGTACACAGATTTGTGAAAAGTAGTCATAAAGAGGAGAGAGAAAGACTTGTAGGACCTGCAGGTCCTCATGGATAGAAGTTAGAAATGGTTTTCAGCATAGCCAGTGGAAATACTATTGCACAATCTCCAGGGCTGTCCAATCTTTTTCTTTTCTGCCACATAGAGGAAGAATAAGAGTTGTCTTTGACTATTGGCTACATAGTAAATACACAGACATTAACTAAAGCTGATCAGAAAAAAAAAAAAAAGTCCATGCATGCTTTGCTTGATATCCTGTACCACAGATAAACAAAAATTCCTCAAAAAATCAGCATGCAGCCCACAAGCCAAAAGTAGAACAGCCTTGATGACCATACAAGATGAGAATAATCAGTCCTAAGAAATAGGATGCTGCTGTTTGTCCCTGAAGCAAGATAAATACCAGCCAGGCAATGTGGTAGGGTGTAAGAGTTTCAACAGTATCAAAAAGATGGCTACATTGCTAGACAAGCATTAGGATCCTTTGGAACCTATGAGGTCCTGTGATTGATTCCCTTATTCCTTTCCCTTTCATTTGCAGTTGAAATGAACAGAAAGTTAAGCTTTAGGAAGGGCAGAAAGGAGAAGGAAAACAAAGACTCTATCCTTAGGAAATGGCCATTGTTTCTCCAGAAAAGATGTGATCATTATTGTTACAAATGATGATAATTTTCAGTCCCCCAGAAGGTAGGCCAAGACAGGTGGAAAGGACATTTCAAAATAAGACCCTTCTGACACCTCTGTAAGGACAGTCTTTCTGTATAAACCTCTACTATGAAAAGAATACATATTCAGTCACTGATTTCCTTATTTAGGCAAGAAAAATTTATTGGGCACCACTTAAATACCAGGGATACAGCAATGAACACAACGTGTGTAACTCCTGCATTCCTGGAACTTACGGCTATTCATTTTACAATTGGTAAAAACGAACTCGCTGTTTCCAGTAATTTACTATAAATATATAAATGTGTTATGGGGAATTTCAAAACAACCCAGTCTGCACCTCCTAACATTTAGTGAGCTATTATATCCTGCAAAATTGGTACTTAAGCCACACTAAACAGAAAATGCTTCAGTTGGGTTGTCTCAAGCATATATTCCAAGAATGCAGGTATGTTTTCAGAGCCGCTAACTACAGTCACTGTTTCAATCAACCACAGACCATTAATAAATAATGCTATTTTTTTTAAGTTCTCGCTATTGACTCTAGCCTCTTTTTTCAGAGTACAATTGCACAGTTCTGTTTAAAATTACTATTCCAGTTATTTCACTCTGAGGAACCAAGTAGGACATAAAAACACACACAGGGAGAGCAAACCCAGAAATATACACGTAATAATGCCTGATTCTAAATAGCGCCTCATCTGAGCAATCAAGAAATGAAGTCTTAGAAGGCAAGAGTTCAGATATTTCATGAAAAACAAAAAACAACGTTCACATGTCTTCCATGTTATCCAAGGTGCTGGCTAGATAGGCTTTAGCATTAGCTTGAACTATTCAAAGTCCAGAGAAAAGCTAGAAGGTTTGCTGTATCAACCACTATTTTTCCTGCTTCCATGAATGAAAAAGAAAGAAAAGGAAAATATTCTGGGTACCAAGAAATCTGGAGATGAAGAGATGAAAAGATAATTAAAAAATACAATAGTCAGCTGGGCATGGTGGCTTACAGCTGTAATTCTAGCACTTTGGGAGGCTGAGGCAGAAAGATTGCTTGAGGTCAGGAATTTGAGACTAGCCTGGGCAAGAGCAAGGGCCCACCCCTACAAAACACAGAAAAATGAGCCAGGTGTGGTGGCCTGCCCTATAGTCCCAGCTCCTTGGGAGGCTGAGGCAGGAGGAGTGCTTGAGCCCAGGAGTTTGAAGTTTAAGGATGCAGTGAGCTATGATGATGCTGTATTCTAGCCCAGGAGACAGAACAAGATCCTATTTAAAACAATAAATAAAAATAAAACACAGTAGTCATGGCTGGCTGAATGAGCCACCTGTGATCCTCAGAGAGCCATTCTTGTTGAGGGCTGTCACTTCACTTCAAGACTGGAGTATGAGTAAAGGCAGCAAGGACCGCATCCATAGTCACGAAACTCAGTTCCCTTCAGAAGGGAACATTTATGTGAGTCCATGTCCAAGAGCAAAAGCATGCCCACTGAGGTGCACATGGCAGATACCTACCACAACCATGGCAACCCTTCCATGGCAGAGGAAGAGCCTCAGAGGCCACTGGCTGGTAACCTACATGCAGCCTGCCCTGCTAATCTCTGGGAGCAGAGGAGCCTGATAAGGATACTGTCTCTTTCCTTTAGCAGAATGGAAGAAGTCAGTCACTGCCCAGTGTTCTTAAACTTCCCTGATGAGAAGAATTACCTGGGGTCCTTGTAAGCACACACATTCTCAAGTCCCACCTACGACCACTACATCCGAATCTCCAGGCGAGGGACGTGGAAGGCTGAATATTTAATAAGGGCCCCCTAGTTATCTTCAGTGAGCACAGGGAAGCAGCACAGAAGATGTCAGAGCACCTGCTCATTACTGTCCAGACGGGTCACTGGCCTGAGCCACAGCGTGTCATCCAGCTCCCAGAGAATCAAGAACTTTCATCTTAGCCATTATATTCACTGATGCAACCTACATGTCACCAACTAATCAAATGTCTATGATATAAGCCAAGTTATACAATCAAGCAGTATAGAAAGAAACAGTGGTTTATTAGAGAAGTCGCCTCCATTAAGTCTCTCAGTGTTTTTGGAACAGAAAGTCAAAACAAATGCCTTTGTTGGCATAATATTTGAAAACTACTTTCAACATACCAGTCCTCTGAAAAAAGAAAATTCTGCACCAAATTATAAATCCAGTAGAAACATAGTATGTAAAATCCCCATTGAGGATTAAACCCAGATATTAATTTATTTTCCATGTAGAATGACAATTTTACTTTTCTAACCAGCTCCTACGGGGAGTTCATAATTAGCTCAGAAATTTCCTGATGAACAAATACTATTTATAATGTCATATAAAATGAATTAATTCTTTCATCTTTTTTTTTTTTTTTGAGATAGAGTCTCAGTAGAGTGCTGTAGCATCACAGCGCACAGCAACCTTCAATTCCTGGGCTTAAGCGATCCTCTTGCTTCAGCCTCCCAAGTTGGGACTACAGGCACCCACCACAATGCCCAACTATTTTTTTGTTGCAGTTGTCATTGTTGTTTCGCTGGCCGGGGCTGGTTTCGAACCCACCAGCCTCAGTGCATGTGGCCGGCACCATAACTGCTGTGCTACAGTTGTCGAGCCAAATTGTACTTTTATCTTAAACAAAAGTCAACCAAAATAAAATTGTATTAGAAAGCAACATAGATATAAAAAATTAGTTTCTGCTCAAAGAATCTCATTGCTTATTTTGTTAACATCTGTTAGTCAACATGAGAAAATAGCACTTTGAGATGACCCCCAGGTGAGTCCCATGTTCCACATGGCTGGTTGTGACCAGGTGATTAAGTTCAATTTAGTGGGAGGTGGGCAAAATTAATTGGGTCTTGCTCACAAAACATTCAGACAGGAACCCCTTGGTATCTTTGCCTCTCCCACTGGCTAAGAGAATCATCCACCTTGGATTCACAGAGGCTCTAGGCTGAGAAAAGTAAAGCCACTTCCCAGTAGAGGGCATTTAGGTTTGTACCCGAGAAAGAAAAATAAACAAGCAAAAACTTCTGTAAACAATTGTGCCCGGAGACAAAAATCACCCCAGGAGAAAAGTTTAGGTCAGTTTTATTGAAAGGGGAGAGTGATTTCAGCCCAATTCATAATAGCCAAGACATGGAAACAGCCCAAGTGCCCATCGATCCATGAATGGATTAACAAATTGTGGTATATGTACACCATGGAATACTATGTAGCCATAAAAAAAGATGGAGACTTCACATCTTTTGTGTTTACCTGGATGGAGCTGGAACATATTCTTCTTAGTAAAGTATCCCAAGAATGGGAAAAAAGTATCCAATGTACTTGATACTACTATAAAATCAATATATAACCACCTACACAATCATATGAATGGTAAAACACAACTATAGTCCATAAAGTAGAAGGGAAGAGGAGAGAGGGGGTAGGGAAAGGGGATGTGGGAGAAGGGAGGGTGTTTGGGGGGACCTCACCTAATGTGCATGATGCAATGGTACATTTTATAACTATTAAGAAATGAGTATAATTGTGATGGATGTGTTACTTGGTTCAACATAAACATTTCACACTGTATATTGAAGCTGTACCCTGAACCCCATAAATGCATCAATGTACAAAGTTATGATTTAATAAAAATAATTACAAAAAAAAAGAAAGGGGAGGATGGCCCTCCTGGGCAGTGCAAAGATGGCATCTGCAGCCAGAGGGCAGTTAGAGAGCCCTTTTATATGGGGCCATGGGGTGGTGGGCACATTACATGGGTTGCTTGTCAGGTTAAGGTCTTTAAGCAGGAACTTCCGGGGGATGGGGGTTTAGGGGGACCTAGACAGATCCTTTGTGTCTTTGTTTTAGGAAAGAAGGGGGGGAAGAGTTTATGTGGGGTTCCATTAGGCCCCCCAATAATTTCTATTCCATGTAGGCCACTTTAATTTTCAGTCTTTTGCTAGAGCACCCTAGCCTGTCCCCTATTACCAGAAACCAAACAAAAAACACAAAAATCCTTGAAAAAAAGAAATTAACAAAATAATGAGAAATTCAGAAAATATATACCCTAAACACAACCACTTTTCACCACATATGAATCCTAATATAGATTTCTATTTTTCACTTCCGATGCTTTTTTAAAAATGACTGGACTTTTTTAAAAGTAATTGTCAATTTTTCTAACTTTTAATATTTCCTCTCAATGTCTACTTTCTTCGGATGTTATTATAAAATACTCTATGACCTTTTAGGTTATTTATGATATAAAATGAACTATCCTTAAAATTGTTATACTTTAACTGTCAGCAAATCCTTGCAAAGTTCAACGGATTCATAAATAATGAAAGATAATATTCTGCTATGATATTTATGAAAAATTTTAAGGCAGAGACATAGATTTGAAAATAAAAACACAATATTTTTGCATTAGCAATTCAGATCAACAAATACAGTATTTCTAAGGTTAAAGTTTTCAAGGCACATTTCTATTTCCATATTTCTTGAGGGGAAGAGTATTTTCTATCTTTTATATGAATTCACAGAAACTTAGTTCAGAATTTTTCAACCCAGAATATTAAAACTCTGGAGACAGGTTATCAGAATTACTAGGGCACTTTTTTCAGAGCATTGTTCTCTAACTTGGGGTAGATCTTTTGATACCTGCTTTGAGCAATAACCAAGGGCATGAGTAATAACTCCAGAGTCTCTGTCTTCCAAATCAGTCTTGGAAAATGTCCAAGATCTCCAAGCTCTTTAGATCACCTTTCTTTCCTTCCAGGAACCCAGGCCGCAGAGCCTCAGCGTGCTTGATTAAATGTCTTCTTTCTCTTTGTGATGACGTCTTGCTGCTTTTCAAGACCAGGTTCTCAACTTTGGAAAAGAATCTGATTATGACAGCCAACCAACTCTCCAACTTTGGGGCTTAGGTTTCTAAAATCTGTCTGGTAGAAAGATCTATGGCTGAAGAAAACCTTATAGGAAAAAAAAAAATGAGATTCCAAGGACTTACATCCCAAATGACCACAAGAACCCTTTTAAAATCTCTCTAAATAATAAAGACTAGAGTTGCCAGATTTGGCAAATAAAAATACCTAACATCAAGTACAGTTTTAATTTCAGATAAATAACAAATAATTTTTGGGTATAAGCATGTTGCATGCAACATTTGGGACTATTTATTTGAAATCCAAGTTTAATTGGGCATCCTGAATTTTATCTGGCAACCCTAGACAAACAGAGTATACAGGAAGGAATATAGCAATGAACACAATAAATCAGCAAAGCAGGGGTCACAAATTCTAAGACCTTACTGCTCAAGAGATGTATAGGAGAAAATGGGCAGACGGCCAACAGGCATCTATTTACAAGAGTTAGTTTATTATTAGGGAAAGAAAATATCTGCAGAGAAGGAGGAGGAAGGGCAAGGGAGAAAAGAGTGACATCTGTCACCTGTCCACTTCCGGGGCCTTGCCCCTGGGCCTAATGCTGAGCCATTTTATAGAGATAGATGATAGGCCCAGGCTGAGAGGTTCTAAAAGGCAGGGAGTAGAGACACTGTACTATGGTATCCTGGAAACAGGTAACAACGGGAAACAATGTGACTCCAAGAAGGGACAGAAGCCTCTTCCCTCCTTCTAACTTTGCTGCTTGGAGACCTGACTGGGTCCTTTGGGAGCGCCAGGCAACTTTCACTGAGCACCCTTGAAGTACCTGCACTGATTCAAGCCACAGCAGCCAGCAGCAGTGAGCCCTTTACCCCCACCAGGAAGGCCACAGTAACCAAAAGGACCAGAGAGGGACAGCAGAATGTGGCCCATTCGGCATTATGTTTAGCTGACAGAATTTCTCTTAAGCACCAATGAGACATACTGGATATGGCCGGAAAATTTTCCCAAGTGATTAACCTTCCTAAAGACCTTTTGCTTTTTTTCTTCTGTAGGCTTTCTTTCTCCAAATAGCCAGTGAGTTTGTAAGCAGGAGTTGTGACCTCTCCAAGTACCACTCATTTTCAAGGTTACCAAGAAGAACTCAGGAACAGATTTATATATATAATATTAGAATGTTATGTCAGATGAACTTTCAATCGGGAAGGGATTCTCTCTACTGAACTTCATTTTGTTTGCCTTTTATCTCCTGAGAAATCATTCATTGTTCTCAAAAACACTGCTTCTGACAAACCACATCTACAGGCTGATGCTGAGTGTCTTGGCCCTTCTCAAAGCTTATTCATTGCCTCCTGATGCAGTGGTTTTAGAGACGAGAGCAGCAATCAGTTTCTTCTTGTTAGAAAGTCTTGCTGTCTTAAGGACATGCCCACCATCAGGCTTAAAAGCTCTTTGCCTCTGCTCTCCCAAGAAGCCTGGCAAGTCAGATGTGAGCAAGGCTCTTGGGGTGATCTGTTTGGAAGTTTTAGAAGCAGATGAGGCCCCTATCTTTATTTTCACTCCCTTTTAAGTAAATAAGTGAAAATAAGTAAACCTTGCATTTGGGGGCCCTCAAAGGCCTAAACAAAAAAGGTTTAGGGTTTTGGAGATGGCAGATATATCAAGAGCTTATCTTACCACCAGAAAGATCTGATGGTAATAATATCTTTAGACTTAAATCAGGTAGCTGAGGCTCAGTGAATTGCCTACATTCAAGTGGCCCTAAGTAGCAGAAGAAGAGCTAAACACATTGCCTGCCATCTGGCTTCATCCTCAGTTGGAGCACATCACACAAAAGTCTACAGCCAACAGCTGCAGAAGTGAAATCTAATCCACTAATACCACTTGTGCAGTGTCAAGAAAACACTAGTACAGGACAGTTAATGGTTATCAGGAGAGGTTCACAGATCAAAACTATATGTAAAACATGTTCTTGGAGGTAAGGCAAATCTCAGGGGCACATTTAAAGTTTTGTTCTTCCACAAGGCAGCTGGGTCAGGGCCTCCTAGGAGACCAGGAATCTACCTGTCTCTCTCAGATTCCATCTTTTCAGAGCTGGTGGAAATGTATTAAATTGGTCTCCATCCATTAGTTTCCTGTATTAACTTGACTGGGCTAAAGGATGCCCAGATAGCTGTTAAAACATTTCTGCGTTTGTCTGTCAAAGTGTTTCCAAAAGATATTAGCATTTGAGTCAGTAGACTGAGTCAAGAAGATTGACCCAACATGGGTGGGCATATTACAACCCACTGAGGGCCTAAAAAGACCAAAAAGGCTAAGGAAGGGCAAATTTACTCTCTCTTTTGGAGCTGGGACATCCATCATCTCCTGCCCTTTAACATCTGTGCTCCTGGTTCTCTGGTCTTTGAACTTGAACGAGGACTTACACAATTCCCTTCTCCTCTCCCCCTCTCTCCTCTGGCCTTTGAGCTTGGACTGAAACACCAGCTTTCCTGGCCTCCAGCTTGCAGACAGCAGATTGTGAGATTTCTCAGCCTCTGTAATTGCAAGAAATTTCTCTGAAGAGCCTTGACTAATACAGGCTATTTATTAACTACATAGCAGTAATATTTAAAGTTCCACTTTAGGCCAAAGGAGAAGGAAGCTCCTTAGTCCTCTACACTGAGCCACCAAGTCCAGCCCAGCTCACCAGAGAGTTCTCTTTTAACAAAGTGAGCAAAGTATTTCTTTGCTTTCTTTTGTTATATTTGCATACTCTTTAGCAACTCAGAGAAGAAGGATGCCTGAAAGTCTGAGAGGATTCAAGTATCTCTATGTCCCTAAATATAATACCATCTTAACACCAACCAAAATTTATCATGACTCCTAACAAGGAGATAATTCTGGAAGAAATTATGTGAGAGAGCACAGCTCTCCAGGGTACCAGTAGAGAGGTCCTTCAAAGCATCAGAGGGACAGCACTTGGGGCATGGACTGTGCAAGGTCTAGACCAGAAAAAATAGGAATGGGAGACAAGGAAGGATGCCAAAAGGGAACAGAGCAGGTGCCAAAGAACAACTTCGCCTACCCATATTTCTGGCAAGGCAAGAACCCCAAGAGTCTCCAAAATGTATTGAGCAAAAAAGCTATTATGGAACCGATTCCCGAGAGACTTAGAGAACTAATATTCTAAAAACACTTATCTTATTCCACATAATGAATAACACATATCAAGACTTCCAAACTAAGCTACTTATTATAATGTGTCACAACGTGGGCTTTTAAAGATTTGCTGAATGAATGAATGAATGGTTTGTCTTTCATCGCCTCTCTTGTCTTTGATTAAAAAGCTGCCAACATAACCAATATTTTTTAGTCTGCAAAAAATATTTTAAAGTCTTTCTCCACTTTTCAGTAAAAAGGTTTTCTGATATTATCTTATTGTTCAATCATTACGATTATTGAGACTAAAACCTTTTTTAACAGAGGAAGCTAAGGCATAGGCAAGGAAGCAAAGTCTCAGAATTTTTATTGGACACATCACTGGAAAACTCGAACAAAATTTATGCTTTTAATTTTGGAAAGAAATCAATTTCCAAAGATAATTTATCACTTCAAACAGGTCCTTTAAGGAAGTGTTGGAAGTGAAAAGAAAGGAAATAATGACATGCTTATTATTTGGGAGTTGGGCAAGTTCTGAAGAGGCTTGTTGGTTGCCTTGTAAGCCATACTCTTTCTCTACTCAGTTGTAATTTTAAAAAATGGGTAGCATGGTCAATTTGAGCTTGAACTTTAGAAAATTTACAGGAAAATGCCACCTTGGGGCTACATATACATTTTTAACTGTAACACTTTATTTATAATACTTTAGGCAGTTATCATAATTTATAAAAATTCTCAAATATGTCACAAAATAAAGGGAAAATAACAAAGACACCATGTGAAGAATACTGTAATAGCTGTTTGGTTTTGTTTGCTTTTTAAAATCCCCACCCTACCCTCATCCTAAAATCTCTCCCTCCACTTCTCTTGTATCACCATGATTTCTCTGTAAAACTCTGATCTCTGCACGTGGCACATGAGATTGTCAATCACAGCCAATACTCACCATCACCGGAGGAGGCAGATGACTCATGAAGGCCAAGGACAGCCTTCCCTAAGAATGGGGCTGCCCTCCAGGAAGCCAGACCCACACATGATAAGTCTTTGTGTCACCAGATCAGTGAGTCCCTCCACCTGTCACCCAAGCCAATAAACAGAGAAACAGATGAGAGAGCGACCATTCCATTTTCAAGAGCTGGTCTGCTCTCCTGTTGCTCTCTGCTGCTTTTATACTCTCACAGAAAAAGAATTGGCAATGTTATTAATCATCATAGTATACATGAAACAAGTCACACGGTTACACAACATCCCCCTATTTCAAAGTGGTTATATCTTCAAACTATTCTTACTCTGAATGTATAGTTGGTCACTACTCAGTGCAGCACTAAGTTCACTCGGTCAGCTGGATCCTTGACTGGACTATGGCCCTTGGAGCATCCAGTTTCCTAACTATCCATGACAGAAGGCCCTGGATGTGAATAAACAACTCCAGATGGTGGCACAGGTGCTTATCTGGCCCCACCAGGGCCTGTCCAGCAGCGCCTGGGATGTAATGGTTATATAGGATAACAGTGGCCACCAACATTTGGATCTTACCAGCATAAGCCTACTGGTATATATCCACCCATCAACCCCACCTCCATGTTCCTTTTGCTTAAACTGGTCTCCACGGAGCTGGTCTCTAGTCACGTGCGTCTGATAGGGTCCTGAGCGATATGTGTACCATCCTCTATTGCCCTTGAACCCTTTACTCTTTTTTCACACATCTAGCTATTCATAGCTTCCTTTAAACAAAGTCTCCTCAATGATTTTTTTGTGATGTACTTTTTCTAACTTCTATTTAAAATATATATCTTTTAGATTCTGAGAGTTCAGAATATTGTGCTATCATTTTGTTTTTGTTTTTTGTTTGGTTGGGGATGTTTGGGGGGTTCTTTTGTTTGTTTGTTTTTGAGACAGAGTCTCACTCTTTTGCCCAGGCTAGAGTGCCATGGTGTCAGCCTAGCTCACAGCAACCTCAAACTCCTGGGCTCAAGCAATCCTCCTGCCTCAGCCTCCCAAGTAACTGGGACGATAATTACACCTGGGAAATTTTTCTATTTTTAGTAGCATTGAAGGTCTCGCTTTTGCTCAGACTTTTCTCAAACTCCTGAGCTCAAGCCATTCACCCACCTTGTGGCCTCCCAAAGTGCTAGGATTACAGGTGTGAGCCACTGTGCTGGCCTTAAGCTATCATTTTTAAGCATTTTTTTTTTCTTTTGGCTTCCCTGTTTTTTTAATTTGTATAAATTTAAAGGAACAAGTGTAATTTTGTTATATATATATTGCATAGTGGCGAAGTCAGGGCTTTTAGCGTATCTATTACTGGAATAATATACATTGTACTTACTAAGTAATTTCTTATCTCCACCCCACACCTGCCCCCCATACACTTCCAAGTTTCTGTTGTCTATCATTCCACACTCTACTTCCACATATACCCATTGTTTAGCTCCCATTTATAAGTGAGAACATAGCATTTTTTTTTCCTATGCCTGAATTGTTTCACTTAAGTTAATGGTCTCTAGTTATATCCCAGTTGTGGCAAAAGACAGAATTTCAGTCTTGGGGTCAAATATGTGTATAAATGTGCATATATGTATCACATTTTTTCTTCATCCACTTATCAGCTGATGGACACTTAGGTTGATTCCATATCTTTGCTATTGTTAATAGTGCTTTCATAAACATACAAGTGCAGGTATCTTTTTGATTTCTTTTCCTTTGAGTAGACACCCAGTAGTGAGATAGCTGGATTTAAAGGTTAGTTTTATTTTCAGTTCTTTGAAAAATCGCCATACTGTTTTCCATAGCGGTTGCACTGATTTACATGTCCACTAACAGTGTATAAGTATTCCCTTCACTGCCCATCCTTGCCAACATCTGTTATTTTTGTTTTAATCATAGCCTTTCTAATTAGTATAAAATGATATCTCATTGTGGTTTAATTTGTATTTCTCTGATGATTGGTGATGTTGAGCATTTTTTTCATATGCTTGTAGACCCTTTGTCTTCTTTCGAAAAGTCTATTCATATCCTTAGCCCACTTTTTCATGAGATTACTAGGTTGGTTGTTTGTTTGAGTTGTTTTATTTCCTTATAAATTCTGGATATTAGTCCCTTTTTGGGTTCACAGCTTACAAAGACTTTCTCCCATTTTTCGGATTGTCTTTTCACTCTGTCAATTATTTCTTTTGTTGTGCAGAAGCTTCTTAGTTTATTTAAATTTCGTTTGTCTGTTTCTGTCCCTATTGCCTGTGCTTTGAGATCTTAGTCATGAATTCTTTGCTGAGACCAATGTCCAGTACCATTTCCCTAGGTTTTCTCCTAGTATTTATAGTTTTAAGTCTTACATTTAAGTTTTTAATCCATCTTGATGGGTTTTTTTGGGGGGGGAACCTGTTTGTTTGTTCTTTGGGCTTTTCTTGTTTCTCATGGTGAAAGATAGGGTCCAGTTGCAGTCTTCTGCATGTGGTAATCCAATTTTCCCAACACCATTCCTTGAAAAAAGTTTCCTTTCTCCTGAGTAATTTTTTGTCAACTTTGTCAATCCAGATCAATTGGCTCTAAGTCTGTGGTATTATTCAGGGTTCTCTATTCTGTTCCATTGATCTATGTGTCTATTTTTATGCCAGTACCATACTGTTTTGGTTACAGTAGCCTTGTAGTATAATTTGAAGTCAGGCAATGTGATGCCTCCTGCTCTGTCCTTCTTGCATAGGATTGCTTTGACTATTCAGGATCTTTTTGGTTCCATATGAATTTTAGCATTACTTTTCTAATTCAGTGAAAAACAACATTGTATTTTGGTAGGGAGTGCATTGAATCTGTAGATTGTTTTGGGGGTGGTACAGTCATTTTCACACTAGTTCTCCTGATCCATGAGGATGGGATATTTTTTCATCTGTCTGTATCATCCCAATTCCTTTCCTCCATGTTTTGTACTCTTCCTGGTAGAGATCTTTCACTTCCTTGGTTAAACATAGTCCTAGATATATATATATATATATATATATATATATTTTTTTTTTTTTTAGCTATTGTAAATAGGATCACCTTCTTGATTTGATTTCCAGCTGAATTGTTATTATTGCACAGAAATATTTATATCTTTATATATTATATATTTTTATATATTATATTAAATAATAGTTATTATTGTATAGATTTTTATACTTTGATTTTGTATCCTGAAACTTTACTGAATCTATTTATCAAAGCTAAGAGTTTGTATGTGTGTATGTGAAGTCTTTAGGATTTTCAAGATATACGATAATATCATCAGCAAATAGATAATTTGCCTTTTTCTCTTCTGATGTGGATGACTTTTATTTCTTCCTCCTATCTGATTGCTCTGGCTAGGAATTCCATTATTACACTGAACAAAAGTGGTAAAAGTGGGCATCCTTGTCTTGTTCCACTTATTAGAAGAAATTCTAATAAGATACTTTTCCTCCATCTATTGAGATGATCATATGGTTTTTGTCTTTAATCTGTTTATGTATCATGTTTAGATTTGCATATCTTGAACCATACTTGCATCCCTGATATAAAACTCATTAGACCAAGGTATATTCTCTTTTTGACAATAATATTACCTTTTGATGTACCATTGCATTTGGTTCACTAGCATTTGGTTAAGGATTTTTGCACTTATATTCGTGAGGGATATTGATTTGTAGCTTTCTTCTTTGTTTTGTCCTTGTCTGGTTTTGGTATCAGGATTATACTGGCCTTGTAGAACGAGTTTGGGAAAATTCCCTCCTTAATATTTTGGAACTGTTTCAGGAGGATTGGGTTTGTATCAGTTCTTCTTTGTATGTTTGGTACAATTCAACTGTGGATGCATCTGGTCTTGGGCTTTTTTTTGAAGATTTTTTTTATTGCTCATTCAATCTCACTACTCATCACTGGTCTATTCAAATTGTCTATTTCTTCCTGGTTCGATCTTGGTAGTTTGTAAGTTTCTAGGAATTTATTCGTTTCTTCTAGGTTTTCTAGGTTTCAAAGGTACGGTTAATCCTTAAATCATTTTAAAGTAGTGTTTTCCAGACTTGTTTAGTCAAAAACAACCGGGGGGGGGGCGGCACCTGTGGCTCAAAGGAGTAGGGCACTGGCCTCATATGCTGGAGGTGCAAGTTCAAACCCAGCCCCGGCAAAAAACTGCAAAAAAAAACAACCTTGGATAAGGGGATCCTTGTTAAAATACAGATTTCTGGTTTCTACTACATAAGGCCTACTGAATCACATTTTCTAAGTGAGAGGTCTAACACTGTGTATTTTTCAACAGTTTTCAAAAGTGGGCCTTATAATAAGGTAAATTTAGAAAATCCTGCCTTATGGAGACGTCTATCATAAACTGAAATCTTTCCTTTGAAGGAAAGCCTCCTTCCTGTGGGTCTTTGAACATCTAAACCCTTTGAACTTTTCTTTGGAGTAATCTGTTTTCTTCTAAACATTTCTCATGAAACCAGTCTCTTTGACTACTTTTCTTTTTATAAGCGCTCTGTGTTGAAGTCATTCTCCCCTGCTGATTACAAAATAATCAGTCAAGCTAAAGGTGTGTGAGATCATTATTTAGAAAATCCACGGAACGTGTTCTAGCCTTGGACTTAGGCAGACCTGGGCTTAAATCCTCTAAGACCTGGGTATGGATCCCCACAATATATTTAACAGGTATGTGACCTTGAGCAAGTGTCTTAGTCCCATTCACCCTCAATGTTGTTAGTCTGGGAAGTTGTGACAAGGCATAGGGTAGGATGCCCACTGTACAGAGATAATAGGAAACAAGGCAGAATGCATGCTTTTGCTTTAAAACTTATTTTTACATAGTGCTTTTTTTTTTATATTTGTCTTAGTTTCTATGAACGATAAGAAGGATATCAAGATAACTGGGCTCAAGTAGAATTTCAAGATAATTTGGGACGCTGTCTTCATTTAAAAAATATAGTGGCACTCAATAAATAGTAAGGTTACTTACCTTTAAACATAATTGGCTTTAAAGAGCCCCTTTTACTTTTATATAAAGCCAATAGAGAAAAACAAAGCTAATACCAAGCTGTCAGAGGAAGGAAAATCAAGTTGAGTTATTGTTCTTCCTAATTGTTTGAGTCTCCTATTTAAATAGCAAGGGCTGTTGTTGTTGTTTTTTAACCTTCACCCTTTCCTTTTTAATTCACTAACAAGAACTAATGTTAAGGTCATTGAATTACAAAAACTAAAAAGAGAAAAGCAGATGCTTTTCTATCTGTTGCACTGGATTTTTATGTACCACTCAATCATAGACACCTATGAAGCCATTTTGTTTATGGGGATTCTGTCCCCCTATGTGGATTTTGTCCCTATTTGTCCTGGATTCCAAGAATTAGCAAGGACTCATGAGACTTTGCCCACCATAACAGTTCCAAAATGTGCTTTAGTGCTCAGTCAAGCAGCCCAAAAAATATCTAACCTGCTCACTTCAGAGGGCAAGAGTGTTATGACAAGAATCTGTAACCATTTGATTCTGATGATCAATGTACTGGATGTATATAAAATATTCTTGACATGTTGCAAACTTTGTTTTTCTCGCTATAAGGTTTTAATATTCAAGGTATCCATTGAGAAATCTGGGAGCATCAACCTTGTTGCCAATTTTAAAATCCCATCTCACCTTTAGACTCCTGTATGTCCCAGGGCACATCTATATATGAGCTTTGCGGTCTCTATGAATATTCTGAATATATAAGGTATTCTGAATATATAGCTCATTATATTATGTTATTATATAATTACACCAATTTAGATAGAATATTTTTACATAGAGTGTTTATATAATTATCTTGGTTGCTATGCTGCTTGCTGTTGAATGGTAAAAAGCATATTAGGATAACAGAAAATTTCACTTAAGTGGGAATGGGAGATATTTTGTGCTAGCTCTTCAACTAGAAATGGAAATATTATTTTGGCTAGAAAAAAAAACCTCCATGCCCTGAGAAAGAAATTGATTGGTGTCTTTTGAAAGTAAGTCAGGGTATTGTGGTTCATGCCTGTAATCCTAGCACTCCAGGAGGCTGAGGCAGGAGAATCCCTTGAGCTCAGGAGTTCAAGATCAGCCTGAGCAAAAGTGAGACCCTATCTCTATAACAAATAGAAAAAGTAGCCAGGCATTATGGCAGGTGCCTGTGGTCCCAGCCACTTGAAAGACTGAGGCAGGAGGATAACTTGAGCCCAGGAGTTTGAGGCTGCAGGGAGCTGTGGTGACACTACTGCCCTCTAACTGGGGCAACAGCATTGGAGACTCGGCTTCCAAAAAAAAGAAAGAAAATACAAAGAAAAAATGCACTTAATAACAATAACAAAAAAAGAAGTTTACTAGGTACAGAAGAATCTATTTCTCCCCATAGCAGGAAAAGCCTGAAACTAGCAGAAATTTTTATCTATCATAAAGCTCTGTGTAACCAATTGTCTATTTCCAATGTCAGCAAGACACTTACAAATAAAGACAGATGCCTATTCTTTTTCCAACTTACTGCAAATTTCCGTACACCTGTCCTTCCCTTTCTAAAATTCTTCTGTTCTGACTGATACTGACAGTCATTCTTCAACATTGGGTTTAGAAACATTTTGGAATTTTTGCTGTTCCCACAATTTCCATCTTTAGGTGGGTGTTTCAAACCATGCTGACAGCTCGTATCTAAATACCTTTTTTAGTCACAGTTGGCTAACATAATGTCTTATACTCAAGGTGGTAATTTTATGCAGTGCCTCAAAGGACTGTGTGATGAATGATGTGTTCAAAACACCCAGCACCAGCACAAGTGATAACAGCACGCCCGTTTTAAGACTTGAGTTTAAAATAGGCGGGTTCTAATCAATTTGGTGAGCAGAACAACAGTCTAGAAAGCAAAAGCCCCAACTAGTCAGGATCCAGAGAGAATATCTGCAGATCCTTATTTAAGAAAGGCCGCAGAATGTAGGATGCATGAACTAACCCAGCGGGTCAGGGCAGTAGCTGCATTATTTATCGTGGTTAAATTGTCTCATTGAGAAATACTACATCAGCCATTCATCCCAGAAGAAAAACGTGAATATTTTCACTGCAAGCATTTTTCTTGCAAAAATTAAACATATTATACCTTCCTTTATGAAATTACCAAAATGATATTTGCTTGGACCATGAGAGCTTAGCACCTCACAGCATTGCTTTGACTTAGCTGTGCTTTAATAATCCCTTAAGCTTTTGTGCAATGTTACTATAGGAAACAGTCAAAAGGCATTTGCCTTTGCTGTTTAAAAAATAGTTGTATAGATTATAGAACCCATCACTCAGTGCCTCCTATAAAGAAATGCCCCTTAGGAAAAATGTATTGCAGGATATTCTGCCAGGAAAAAGTTTATCCTTTCTAAGACCTGTGCTCCTTGCTTTTAAATAAAAAGATGCCCATGGCTAATTAATTGTATTTCCTCTTTTGCACTGACTTCCAGGAATCTCCCAAATATATTGTTCAATATGGCAATAACTTAATCTATATGGCAACCTATTTGCATTTCCATTTTTCCATCGTTCTGATTTCCTATTTCTATTTTATTACCTTTTCATTAACATTGTAAAAGCTACTTCAAATTATTATTAAGAAATGATTAGTTATCAGTCAATTCTATTGGTTACCAGAAAATATCATAAAAGTTACTTTAAATTATTTTGAGGAAAGGATTGGAATCAATTATCCATTGTCCAGAGAACAAGTTATATGGCAGCATTTACTCTTGAAAACACAGTTAATAAGCAAAAAAGTAAAATAAAAGCACTTTAACTCAAATCTAGTTACAAAGTCTTCGCACCAAGGGTCACATGTTGTGCCAGAATGTCTCTGGCTTCAATTAGAGCTTATTTTAACTTTATTTTGACACAGTTCTAACAAGTTTGGCCATTGTGTTTCTTAGGTCACCAAAATGTAAAACAGGACTGAGAAACTATTAGAAATTATTTAGGAAAAATAATTCTCAATTGACAACAAAAGAAGAGGGTAAACAGCTATCAAATATAACCAAAGGGGATCAGAGCCTTGCTAATCCAGAGCCATTTCACTGACAGCAGAGTTACTGAAGGTGTGGGCCCAAAGCACTGACTGTGTCACTGGGGGATCTGTTTAAAAGGTTCTTAGCTGCCTCTCACAGGCTTTGAGGGTATGGCCCAGGAAAGAACATTCTTCCCAAGCATATTAGGTGAGAATCACAAATACAAACACTGATAACTCCACTACCTCCACAGACCTTTAGGGCCCAACCGTATACCAAGCTCAGAAACATCAAAGATCATTTCAGTACTGAACTGCTTTTAGAAAATGGGAAGGTGACTTGGCGCAATGGCTGACAGCTGTAACCCCAGCACTTTGAGAGGTCAAGGCAGGAGGATCACTTGAAGTCATGAGTTCGAGACTAGCCTGAACAACATAGCAAGACCTCCATCTCTACAAAACAAACTTTTAAAATAGCTGAATGTAGTGGTGCACACCTATAGTCCTAAGCAGTCTGGAGGCTGAGGCAGGAGGATAGCTTGAGCACAGGAACTTGAGACCAGCCTAGGTAACATAGTAAGACACCATCTCTCACTATGTTTTATTTTTTAAATAAAAAAAATTTTTAAATTAGCCAAGTGTAGTGATGCATGTCTATAGTTTCAGCTACTGGGAAGGCTGAAGTGGGAGGATTGCTTGAGCCCAGGAGTGCAAGATTTTAGGGAGCTGTGATCACACTGCTGCACTTTAGCCTAGGTAACAGAGAGAGACTTTGTCTCTAAAAAAAGCATGGGTGGGAGAAAGGGAAAGGTACGTGATAAATTCTAGAAAACCTGTCTTTTTCTAAAGTCAGCATGACAACTTGTTAGTGTTTTTTGTTATATTGCTGTGCAGCAGGACAACTGTGACAAGATGTTACCCTACTGGCAAGCTAATAAACTATCTTGCTACAGTTTCACAAATGCTGGTGGAAGACACAGGACTCCTAGGTCACAGACACAGACCCTTATGCAGCGTGGAGAAGCATGAGCTTCACGTTTGCCAGTTCCCCCTCTCTCCCCAGATCCCTCAAGGGCCATGCAGAGGTGCCCAGGTGGGGTTGGGGCACAGCTGATGAAACACAAGCATAGGAATCCCCAATCTTTTATTTTATTTTTTTTAAAGACAGAGTCTCGCTCTGTTGCCTGGGTCAGAGTTCAGTGGCCTGGTTATAGCTCACTGCAACCTCAAATTCCTGGGCTCAAGTGATCCTCCTGTCTTAGCCTCCGAAGTCCTAGGTGGGATTACAGTACAAGCTAGTACTTTATACATACACACAGAGAGAGATTTTGTAGAGACAGGGTCTCACTATGTTGCTGAGGCTGGTTGCAAGCTCCCGGCTTCAAGTGACCTTCCTGCTTCCCCCTCCTAAAGTGCTTAGGATTATAGGCAGGAGCCATCGCACCCATCCAGAATCCCCAATCTTTTATAGTGAGAGTAAGCAAACAGGCCTGAACTTTGCTCTGGAGAGAGGCAAAGTTCTCTTTATTTTACTGCACAATAAACATACTGCTCTCTGCTCCAGAAGGAAACACTATCTCCTTCTTTTAAGGCTAAACAAATATTCTCACAGGGTTGGTCTGGTTTAAAGGCTGCCAGTGCCTCTGCCAGGCAATGTGCAAAAACAGGAGACGCGTGGGGAGAAGCCTCCCAGCAGTGACTTCTCCGACTGGAGTCTCGAGTCTGGAGTTGTGTGTTTTCCTTTTAAAGTGAAGAAGTTTGTTGCAACATGAAAAGGAAGATTCTTTCCTTCGCTCCCCTGGCTGCTCCTCGACTTGCTTTGCTGAGCCCTCCTCTTCTCCTGACCTCTGAATGATGGAACGCTCCAGGCACCCAGCCTCCTTGTTCTCTTCTCTGCCCGCAATCACCCTCTCAGTGATCTTACCCAATCGCATACTCCAACGGCCTCTGTCCTGTCAACAACTGCCAATTCTGGATCCCCATCCTGGACCATCCTCTGAACTCCCAACCTACGTGACTGACCACCTGTTTGTATTTCCACCTGGATATCTAATGTGTACCACAAACTTCACAACCACATCATACCTACGGTGTTCCTTAGTTGAACCGACTGTTAACTCTGTCCTTCCAATTGCTCAGGCTAAATATGGCAGAGCCATCCTTCACTCCTCCCCCTTCTCATGTTTCGTATCCCACATCCGTTCGTCAGGACGTGCTGTTGGATTTGTCCTCAAGGTGTATCTTACCACCTCTGGCCTGGTCCAACATTGTCTCTTTCCCTGATTACTGAAACAGGTTGCTAAATGACCTGTAGCTCTTCCCGAATCCCCCCTCAACACCCGTGTGTACGTGTACACACACACACAAGTCAGATCCCTCCACTTGGCACAAAGTCTCCATTGCATTTGCGAGGGCCACTTCACCCCTGTGATCTCTCTGCCCTCTTCTGCCGTGACTTTCTCCCTCCACTCACACTGACCTTTCTGATGCTTGGACAATCTTAGTCACACTGTCCTAATTTCTCATTGCCACTGTAAGAAATTACCATGAATTTTGTAACTTTGACCAACACAAAATTATTCCCTCATAGTCTGGAGACCAGACAGCTGTAGTAAGTTTCATTGGGCTAAAGTCAGGGCTCAGCGTTGGCTTGGGGCTGCTTCCTCCATCTTCAAAGTGTGTCACTCTAACCACTGCTGTCATCATCACATCTCCTTCTCCTCTGTCCCTGGTTCTTCCTGAATCCTTCTCATAAAGAGAGCTGTGATTACACTGGGACCATTTGAATAGTCCAGATAATCTCCCATATCAAGATCTTTAATTCAATCACATTTGTAAAGTCCCTTTTGCCAGAGAAAGTAGCATTTGCAGTAACATGTTTAGGGGGCCATTGCTCAACCTACCACACCTGCCCCACCTCGGCCTATGCCCTGGCAACTCCCTTCACATGGAACACTTGCCCCCAGATACTCACATGGCTGATTCTCTCTCCCCCTCCAAGTTTACCCTCAGGTGACACCATCTCAGAGAGGCCAACCATGACTGCCCTATTTAAAATGGCAATAATCAACAACACCGTGCCTCTGTGCTCCTCATCTCCTTTGCTCCCTAACTTACCTGCTCTAGTTTATCTCATGGCCCCTCATCCCTTCCTATATACTAGATATTGACTGATTTATTGTCCGTCTCCCACCTAGGCTGCGTGCTCCACAAGGACAACCACTTCTGTCTGCTTTGCCCATCAATGTACTTCAAACACAGAAAACAGTCCCTGGCACATATTAGGAGTTCAATAAATATTTATTGACTAAATAAATGTCATAGATCTCACAAACCTGGGACACGAAAAGAAGGGTATTTTTTAATGTCAGATAATAAAAGCTGAGGCTTCCATTCGCCCCTAGTCTTAATGTCAGAAGTCAAGTCCTTGCAGTATGTTGTTCAGTAATAGATGCCAGTTCCTTCACAAGAAGCCTGCTCCACTGGGCACATTATTTTCCATCGTGACCACTGTCCCTAGGACAATTCCTCATCCCAGGAAAGGTCTGTCTTCAGACCTTTCTTGTTGTTGTTGCAGTTTGGCCAGGGCTGGGTTTGAACTCACCACCCTTGGTATATGGGGCTGACATCCTCCTCACTGAGCCATAGGCACCACCCTCCAGGCCTTTAAGGTATATCTTACCACCTGCACTCCTACCTCCCTGCCTGATCCAACATCATCTCTCTCAAAACCAGACTAACATTTTCAACAGAAACATGAGGATAACCAGGGACAAACAAAACACAGTGTCTTGGACTGTGAGTGGGGTCTAGAATAAACCACTGTGCCGTAAATAATTTATTTTGAGTTGATGGCATTTGCCTTCTAAATTTCCTTCTCTGCCTAAAAGCAGGGCCTTTCCAAAGAACTCAATTTTCATAAACCCCGTCCCCAAGAGCAACTCATCACCCTGTAGACACTGTCACAACTCTATCCTATCTCCCACCTAGTCTCCTAAGGGCCTGTTTATCTTTCCAAACGTTATTTTTCTTTCCATAACGCCCTTTCTGCACACCCCTCCACCTAAAAAGTCATTTTTTCCTTCAAGCTGTTCCCCATCTTCTATAAAGATGAAACACAATCCCCAAATTCTGTTCACTTCCTTGAGTCCTATTTTTCTGTGCACTTCTGCATAAAAATCCGTCTTTTCTATTGCTGATCTTTCTTTTGTCAGTTTATTTGCAGGCCTCCAAGAATAGAACCTAAGAAGGTAGAGTAAAACTTTTTCTCACCGACAATTGCTATTTGAAGTGGTCACTCTTAGAACCTGAAAACACAAAACCAACTTCAGAACTCCTGTCTTGTTCCCATAAGGGGTAAGGCCAGCTCACCCCTTCCACTACAAAGGAGATTCAGGAACCTGTCTAGATCCCATAATCCAAGCAAAATTATTGCCTGACTGAGAGAGAGAGCAGGAATCTAAACCTTTGCCTCAAGAATTTTTATTTCTCTGCCTCAGAGCTGGCCTCCTGCAAGTCATTTATAAGGGATCTATCATCTTCAACCCATTCAGGAGTTAGTCTTGTCCTGAGAGCTTTAAGAGAACAACCCATTATATTCCAATAAATGCACATTGTCCTAAAGTCTAGGCTATTCCATATTATTTTATTTTATTTTTTAAGAGACAGAGTCTCACTTTGTTGCCCTGGGTAGAGTGCTGTGGCATCACAGCTCACAGCAACCTCCAACTCCTGGGCTTAGGCAATTCTCTTGCCTCAGCCTCCTGAGTAGCTGGAACTACAGGTGCTCACCACAACGCTTGGCTATTTTTTGTTGCAGTTTGGCCAGGGCTGGGTTTGAACCTGCCATTTTTAGAATATGGGGCCAGCACCCTACCCACTGAGCCATAGGCCCCACCCAGCTATTCCATTTTAAATAAAATTCTTTGTGGTGCTTTAGCAAAACAGTCCAGAAAAATAAGCTTCAACAATCTCAATCAAATCCCGTTCAAGGTCATCTCCCAAGTTGGAGGCATCATTTGCCAGGCAACCCTTCTACTGGAGTGGTGTCTCCCTTCCTGATCTCGGACAAAAGTTAGGACAGTGGCCTGAGTGAGAGTACACGTGCAATGCCCACGAGAACAAATGATGATTTTCAGAGAATATGGGTCTACATTTAAAAGGGGAAAAATGTTCTCTGAAGAAAACATAAATGATGAGGAGGGACACTAAGCAAAGGTCTTCGTGGGTGATGGGAGGGAAGCCTGGCCTGAGGAACCAGGGTATCTGGAGACCCCATGAGAATGTGGGTATGAGGTAACCTAGGTAACCAATGACCAATAGAAAGAGACAAGAATCAATGGCCAGTAGAAAAGGGCAATAATGCCTGGAGGTACCAAGAGGCCAATGAAAGTGTTGCAACCACTTTCAAATGGAGAGAAGGAGGGTATTAATGCATCTGCACAACCTTTGCACCATCTCTCTCACCTTCTCTCCATCATGAGAGGGACACAATTCCAGCTCCCTTTGGAAGAGCTCTAATCTTTCTCTTTGTTCTTAAGTAAGATTTCTCCTTGTTACACGGAGACTTGTGCAGGTTACTTTGCTCTCTATTCACGCTGCCTGTGCTGCTCCAGTTTTATTTTCTATTTCCGTTCATTTCTGCTTTCAGTTACTGCCCTGCCTCAGTTGAGCTATCTAGCTCAGCTGAGTAATCCAACCAGGCCAGTTGGGTTCAGGGAACTGGGACCTCTCATCCTCAACAAAGGATACACTCAATTTTCATGACTATACGGAATACACATCAGCTTCATGTGAAACATCGACTTCCAGATAACTGTGCAACCCTAGGACTTCCCCACTTTAATAAGGGAAAAAAAGAACAACTTTTGAAAGAAGGCTTTATTTGCATACCTAAAAGCCCTAGTCAAGAAATTTTCTCAAAACAACAGAGCAGTTTACCCTCAAAGCTGAGTTCAAATTGTCCCCAAAAGGCATGGCAACTTCTAGATTGGCAGAGGTTTTTAGCTTAAGAAAAAAAAAAAAACTTGAAGTTAAGGTCCAGGCTACGTCACCCAGTTTTATTAAATGACAAATAAAGCTTTTTCTGGGGTGTCAAAACAATGTTTCAGAATGCAAAATGAATTCTAAAATAGCGAAATCTTTCTAAAAGCCATTTTCAAATCTCTGCAGAACCTTATTTGGGGAAATGAGTCTCCAAGGAGAAGTGATAAGTTGGAGAGGGAGGACCAGAAGGGGTCTAGACCTGAAGGCTTACCAGGCAGCTAATGCTGCCTTCGAAGAGAGGCCTTCTCTAGACACCTTATAAAACATTTTGACAATCACCTGAACATATACCTACACATACACTATCAAACACACTTCCTAAATTCTCTGGCTGGGGCAATGTCAATTATACTAACAAAATACAGATTAATAAGAGAAAAGCATACAAATTTATTTAATGTAAGTTTCATATGACACAGGAGCCTTCGTAAGGAAATGAAGCCCTGAAGGCCCCCCCCCAAATAAGCCTGAGCGTTATTATGCTAGATTTGAGAAAGAGTAGAAAGTTGAGAAAATGAGATAGGAGAAAATTGTATGACCTAAGGGTAATAAACTGAGGGAAATTTAGCAAAATCTGGTCCTTCATACTACCAGATGGAGAGGGCCCAGCTGCCTGTCACTGTCAGCCAATGTGCAGACGAGGATAGGTCCATCAAACTTTGTCAGAAGGCCAGCAATTCTGGAGAACAGCGAGAGTGGCCTCTCCAAGACTGTCCTGGTCTTCCATTTTCAAAACCACAGTTTTAGACATGGAAGTTTAAAGCAAAAACCATGTTAACACTTAAACAAAAATAATTAGCCTAACCTATAACCCATAATAAATAATAATTAGCATAACGCATGACCCAAAACAACATTCCAATTCAAAAGTTAACCTAAATCAATTGCCCAGCACTACTCAAGACCTACACTTTAAAGTTAATGATGAATTTACAAAACAGCAATAATAGGAGATGTGAGGGGACGGTCACATAGGACCAAAACCCCCAGACAGCTGTCCTGTCACGGCCCTAGTCTGAATGACTCCATCTTCTTCTCATTACACGTACTCTGGCTCAGATCGCTCCCCATCTTTAGAAATAAGGATTCTCCTTTCCTCAGAGAATAAGAAGGACACCATTCACACGAGGGTCTCATAATATGCTTCAGGGAAGAAGAGGAGGTCAAAGAGTTCATGCAGTCCCTACTGTTTCTGTGATCTGCTTCGTGGACAAGGGAAGGTCAGAGGGTTCTTCCTGCACCTGCTGTTTCTCAAATTCCTTCAGCTTAAAATACTCAGTGTTCCAAGGTGTCATATTTTGGGGAGAGTGTGTTCTGAACCTGGCCACTAACCTCGTATTTTGTGGGATTTATTTTCCTTTACACATATCACTGCCTAATGTTCTATTTAGTTTACATATTTATCTTGCTTTGATTTGCTTTCTAAGGCCTTGCCTACCAGCATGGGAGCTCCTTAAGTGTAGGGCTTTTTATTATGTTTATTCACTGTTTGTATCATTAGGGCCCAACCAGCACCTAGTACATGGAAAACACTCAATAAATATTTATTTAGATGGACAGACGGATGAATGGAAAATACTGAAGGCCTAGAAAGCACCACATCAAATTCTGAATAGATTGACTATGCTAATAAAAGCACATTTTTTTAGTAAGTGGATACAGAATTTTTGCCTGTTTAAAATCTTTGGCATTTTTCCTTACAATACATAACATATACAGGTGGCAAAGCATTTTAAAATAACGCATCCTACATACCCTCAACAAATCCCCAATTAAATAAATAAATAAATAAAACAAAATAAAATAACACATCCCAGCACATATTAACCTCTCTGTGCCTGCCATTTTGCCCTCCAAGGGCAAAAACAGGATCTCAGGCCTTGGTAACACTCAGCTCAGTAAGCGCTAATCCTTAATATGCAGCTAATGAATAAATGAAATAAAACAGGATTTTTAGTTCCTACCAGGGCTCATAGTAGTCTACAAATTTTCCTACCAAATATCTGCTTCCATTCCTTGAATATAAAATAGTCTTTGAATGGAAAAGATTGCTTTTTGGAATTTAAAGTATTTTGAAGACAGAGAAAAACTTGTCCAAGGGGATATTTATTGTTTCCTCCAAGGAAATGTATCCCTTTGGACACATGATCTATATGTTTTTATTAAGTGTGAGTTATGTAATCATTTTCAAACTCTTATGAAGGAAAAGTAAACGTTTTGACAGATTTACTTTAGATTTTATGCTCCTTTCCTAAGGACACACCCCTGTATTTTAACCATGGTGTTGGAATAATTGGAATATGAAAATAACCACAAATTACCATACGAAAAAAAATTCTTTCATGATCCAATGTCTTTAAAATAGAGTTTTAAAGAATCTGTCTCACAGAAGCAGCAAAATTGTCAAACTCCAAACTGGATATTGAACAAAGATTGTGGAAAAAAAAAATTTAAATGTCAAATTATAAACTGTCTACTGGCATGCAGATAGCCATACAGAGCACTGGAATAGAATTCCGTGTTCAGAAATACAACTTGACATTTATGGTCAATTGATTTCAACAAGGCTGCCAAGACAATGCCATGGGAAAATAATAGACTTTTTAACAAGTGGTGCTAGCATAAGTGGATATCCACACACAAAAGAATGAAGTTATAGAGTCCTTCCTCATACCACACACAAAAATTAACTCACAAACCATATATCCAGTAGGGGGTTAATATCCAAGATCTATAAGAAACTCAAAAAAATCATAAGAAGATGATGAATAGCCTGAACAAACATGCTTTAAAAGCTGTAGAAATAACCAACAGGTGCATGAAAAAATGCTCAACACCACTAATCATCAGAGATATGCGAATTAAAACTACAATGAGATATTTGCCCCATACCTGTTAGGATGGATATTATCAAAAAGAGGAAAGATAACAAGTGTCAGTGAGAATGTAAATATACACTGTTGATAGGAATGTAAACTAACACAGCCATTATGGCAACAGTATGGAGGTTCCTCAAAAAATTAAAAAGAGAACTACCATATCACACAGTAATCCTGCTACTGGGTATATATTCGTGGAAATGAGATCAATTATATTAAAATGGGAGCTGCACTCCCATGTTCATTAGATACTCATCACAATAGCCAAGATGTGGATTCAATATAAGTGTCCATCAATGGATGAACAGATAAAGAAAATGGTACATATATACAATGGAATAGTATTCAGCCTTAAACTAGAAGGAAATCCTGTCATTTTAACAGGAATAAACCTCTTGGACATTATGTTAAATAAAATAAGCCAGACACGGAAAGACAAATATTAGATGATCTCACTTACAGGTATAATCTAAAAAAAGTAGAACTCATAGAATTAGAAAGTAGAATGGAGGCTAGGGGTTGGGGGGGAGGTCAGGGAGATATTGGTCCAAAGATACAAAATTTCAGTTAGGCAGGAGAAATAAGTTCAAGAGGTTTATTGCACAACATGGTGACTATCATAATGTATTGTATGCCTGAAAATGGCTAAGATTTCGAGTGTTCTTACCACAAAAAAAAGTATGTGAAGAAACATGTGTTGGCTCAGCACCCATAGCACAGTGGTTATGGTTCCAGCCACATACACTGCCAGGGCAGCAGGGTCGAACCCGGTCTGGGTCAGCTAAACAATAACGACAACTAGAATAAAAAATAGCCAGGCATTGTGGCTGGTGCCTACAGTCCCAGCTACTTGGGAGGCTGAGGTCGGAGAATCACTTAAGCACAAGAGTTTGAAGTTGCTGTGAGCTGTGATGCCAAGGCACTCTACCAAGGGTGACATTATAATACTCTGTCTCAAAAAAAAAAAAAAAAGAAATCCACGTATTAATTAGCTTGATGTAGCCATTCCATAATATATACATATGCTATGGGTTCATTTTTTGTCCCCTCTGAAACTCGTGTTGCAATTCAATCCCTATTGTAATAGTATTTTAAAAGGGAGAGAAATCTGACTATGGTATTTGAGAAGCAATTAGGATTAGATAAAGTTATGAATGTGGGGCATTAGTAGCTTTATAAAGAAAAAATGAAACCTAAGCAAGCATGCTCAGCCATCTTGCCCTGTTGTGACATAGCACAAGGCCCTCACCGGAAACCTACCAGATGCAGTTGCCCATCTTGGACTTCCCAGCCTTCAGAACAATAGGAAATATTTTTTTTTTTCCTTAGGGTAGGCACAGTGGCTCATACCTGTAATCCTAGCACTCTGGGAGGCCAAGGCGGGTGGATGGCTTGAGCTCAGGAGTTGAAGAGCAAGACTCAGTCTCTATAAATAGAAAAATGAGCTGGACATTGTGGTGAGCACCTGTAGCCCCAGCTACTTGGGAGACTGAGGCAATAGAATCATTTGTACCCAAGAGTTTGAGGTTGCTGTGAGCCATGATGCCACAGCACTCTACTGAGGGTGACAAAGTGAAACTCTGTCTCAAAAAAGAAAAATTGTTTTCTTTAAAAATTACCCAATCTCAAGTATTCACTTATAGAAACAGAAAATGACTATCACAATATATTTTACAACATTGTATACCATAAATGTATATAGTTTTTATTTTTTAATTTAAAAAATGCAACAATACAGCATCAATAACAGCAATTCTTTTTTCTGTGTCACCCTTGGCAGAGTGCTGTCGTGTCACAGCTCACACCAACCTCAAAGTCCTGGGCTTAAGCAATTCTCTTGCTGCAGCCTCCCAAGTCGTTTGGACTACATGTACCCTCCACAACTCCCAGCTATTTTTCTGTTGTAGTTTTCATTGTTATTTAGCAGGCCTGGGCTGGGTTGGAACCCACCAGCCCTGGTATATGTGGCTAGTGCCCTAAGCCCCTAAGCACTGAGCTTTGAGTGCTGAGCCAACAACAACAATTCTTAACAATAAATCACAAGTAGCTTCACAGGAACCATTAACTCAAAGTGGATCAAAGATGTGAATGTAAGTGCTACAACCATAAAACTATGAGGAAAAATAATAGAAGAAAATCCTTGGAACCTTAGATTAAGCAATGACTTTTTTTTTTTTTTTTTTTGCTACGTAGTCTCACTATGTGGCCCTTGGGAGAATGCCTTGGCATCACAGCTCACAGCAACCTCCAACTCTTGGGCTTAAGCAATCCTCTTGCCTCAGCCTCCCAAGTAGCTGGCACTATAGGCACCTGCCACAACACCCAGTTATTTTTGGTTGCTGTTGTCATTGCTATTTATCAGGCCTGGGCCAAGCTCAAACCTACCAGCCTTGGCGTATGTGGCTGGTGCCTTACTCACTGAGCTACAGGCACCAAGCCAGGGAATGACTTTTAGATACAACACCAAAATCACAAACAACAACAACCAAAAAAAATAGATAAATTGGAGTTCATCAGAATTGAAGACTTTGATGCTTCAAAGACCCAATCAAAGGAGCTAAAAAAATGACTTACATAATGGGACAAAATACGTGTAAATTATACATCTGATAAAGGCTATCTTAGTCTATTTCTGCTGTTATAACAACTTACCACAGATGGAGTAATTTATATGTGTAAATAGTAGAGTTTTATTTCTCACAGTTCTGAAGGCCGGGAAGTCCAAGATGAAGGTGCTAGCTGATCTGGTATCTGTCAGAGGTTCACTGTCCACTTCCAAGATGGCATATTGTTGCCACATCCTAACATGGCAGAAGACAGAAGGACAAAAGGGACTGACTCTCTCACTTAACTCCTTTTATGTGGGTGTTAATCCAATCCACAAGGGTAGAGCCCTCCTGGCCTAGAGTCATCACCTAAGTTCCAATGTACAATTTTGGAGTGACATATAAATTCAAAAATTAGCAAAGAACTTATAAGCAGAATATATAAAGAACTCATATAATTCAACAGTAATAATTTTGTCTTTTTAGACAAACAATTCAATTTAAAAATGGGAAGAGCATCTAAATACACATTTCTCCAAAGAAGACATACAGATAGCTAATAAGTATATGGAAAGATGGCCAATGCCTTCATTAAGGAAAAACAAATCAAAATCACAATGAGATACTACTTAACACACAGAAGGTGGATAAAATCAAAATGATAGGTAACAGCAAGCATTAGTGAGGATATGCAGATGGCAGAACCCTCACACATAGCTAACAGGAAGACCCAAATGGTGGAGCCACTTTCGGAAACAGTTCATTTCTCAAAAATGTCACCATGAAGTTACCCCATGATGCAGAAATTCACTTCCAAGGTCACATCCAAAAGAAATGAAAAATAAATGCCCAAACTCCAACCTGTATTATGAATGTTCCTAGCAGCATTATTCATTATGTCCAAAAAGTAGACACAACCCAAACGTCTATCTACTGATGAATAAACAAAATGTGGTGCATCCGTACAATGGAACGTCATTCAGTCCCAACAAGGAAGGAAGTAGTAAGGCACTCTACAGCATGGGTAAACATCATGCCCCACAAAAGAAGCCAGACACAGCTAAAATTGCATGATTTCATTTATATGAAATGTCGAGAATAGTCCAATCCATCAAGAAAGACAGGGGATGCAGAAAGGAGGAAAGTGGGATGACAGCTAACGGGTAAAGTGTTTCCTTTAGGGGTGATGATATGTTCTAAAATTAGATAGTAGTAATAGCTGCCCAACTCTGTGTAGGTTCTATATAAACCACTGAACTGGATACTTTTAAAGGGTGAATTTTATGGTATGTGAATGGTATCTCAGTAAAGCTATTATAAAAATATAAGGATTGTTTTGGGGGACACCCCAAAATGATTTTCATCTGAATCCTTTTTTGCAGAGTTATGCATCTTTTTTTGTAGATTTATGCATTCTTTTTTTTGAGACAGAGTCTCACTTTGTTGCCCTTGGTAAGTGCTGTGGCATCATAGCTCACATCAACCTCAAACTCTTGGGCTCAAGCAATCCTCTTGCCTCAGCCTCCCAAGTAGCTGGGACTACCAGCACCTGCCACAACACCAGCTATTTTTAGAAACGAGGTCTCTCTGGCTCAGGCTGGTCTCAAACCTGTGCGCTCAGGCAATCTACCTGCCTCGGCCACCCAACGTAGATTTATGCATCTTGAAGCTTAAGAAAACCTTAGCAATCGTATTTTTCATTTTGTTTGAGAAAAGACAACTAGTAAACTGTCTTACTCTGACTAAATAAATGTAGCATATGAAATGTCCTAACTTTCCTGTGAGGATCAGATGAACTAATACAACACAAAATGCTTTGGAAAGAACTGGCTCTGTAAATATGGTGAATTATATTGTTGTCATTTTTTACAATGTTAAAGACTGTAAAGAATAAGAGCGTGTGACCTTTTCTCTTTGGCCTTCTCCACTAGCTGCGCACCTTTAAGAGAATTTCAAATTATCTCTTCCACTCCCTTTAAGAGGGATTAGAGTATTATACAAGAAGGCTTAAAAGCACATAGGAAAGAAAGCCTTCCTTCCCCAAAGTCTTCCCACTTGCTTCAAAAGGCCACTTGCTCCCTCTCCTCCTATCCCTTCCCAGGGAGGGGTGAGGGAAGAGAGGAAATCAATGCTTTATTTTTTAGTACTGTCCAAGGCTATAGCTAAATTAGTGAAAGTGGATGGGGATGATGTTGAATGAATATTAAAGCAGTAATCCAGGTATCTTTTCCTGCATGAGCTTTTAATGGTAACATAGGAACAGGGTAAACAGTAGACTTTCCTACTGAGGATTTACAAAGAATTTTACAATACTTGGAAAATGATTTAACATTAAAATTGGGAAGAAAATTTATGGAAATAGGCCTATGCGTTTCAAAAGAAATGGAAAGGGAAAAAAGTGAGATCACCAAATTAAAGACCCAGTGCTTAGTGAAAAACCATAACCTCGCAGTCCCTCCACCCTTCCAGCCAAGCTTTCATCCAGTTCTGGCGACATCACTAAAGAAAAAATGCTGGATCAACCAGGTTCCTAATAAACTACTCTAAAAGAAACTTCAAGGTGATGGTGAGTCTGCCTTATCCTGCCCAAAATCTCCTTCTTTGGACAACTTGTCTAACAAAAGCTGTTCAGGGGTGTTTATCTTCCCTTACCTGTTAGGTTAGTTGGTCCTTGTTCCTAAAACAAAATACCACAGACTGGATAACTTATAAAAAATAAAAATGTATTTCTCGTAGGTCTGAAGGCTAAAAGCCCAAGATCAAGGTGCCATGGAGCTGGTGTCTGGTGAAGTCTCGCTCTGCTTCCAAGTGGCACCTCATTGCTATGGTCTCCAGGGGTAAGAAGTGCTGGTTCTCTTTTGGAGAAAGGGATAGAAGGGCAAAGGGCCTATCTCGTTCCCTCCAGCTCTTTTATAAGGGCATTAATCCATCCATGAAGGCAGAGGGCTCATGGCCTAATTACATCCTAAAGACCCCGCCTCTTACTACTGTTGCATTGGGGATTAAGTTTCTGCATGAACTTTGCCAGGACACAAACACTCAAAGCAAAGCATACCTTCTCTAATAACTTTGCTCTGAGTTGAAATACCAGAAAACTATGTGCGTAGAGTTGTAAGCTTAACTCTCTAGCTAACGTGCAGACTTCAAAAGAAATAATCAAGTATTTTATGATTCCCGTATAATGCAGCCACCTTCTAGAAAATGTAGTACTCAACACAGTGACTGAACTCTGCATCTCACGTTTGCAAAAAGACAAGGGAACATTTCCCACCGAGAATTGGACTTCTGAAACGACTCTTATGGAAAGTATAGATTTATCTAGGCAAAAAAAAAAAAGAACTGGTTTGAGGGACGTCCCTAGCAAATGAGAAGGCCAGAATGGTAAAGTAGCCAGATCATGCTGAGACATTTGGACTTCATCCTACAGAGTACACCCTGCAACACCCTTGAAGAGTTTATCACCCCAACTGATGATGCTAATTGCATAGTATCACCTTTTCTAAAATTCCTATACATTTCAGCCAGACTTCATGAGCTATTTTAAAGTGAGATATTTCTCACTGGAAACTTGAAAAATGTGACTTCAGATAATTATGCTGTAAACCATCGCTCTGTGGCTGATTACACTCACTCCTGCTTGCTCTCTGTTTTATACGGATGCTTATTTGTTTTTGTCTGTGTTGCTTTGAGTGCCTATGTACGTTTATCAGTCTAAAGTTATGCCCTATTACTATACTGATAAAAATCAATCTGGGAACTCATCATTCGACTCCAGTGATCTTGCTTGTTCCGTACCAGATGATTCATGATGTAGCACTCATTGTTTCTCAGCCAAATAAATTCTAGCCAGTGAAAAAGTTGGCCTTCTATAAACAAGAAACCAAGCACTTAGGTAAACAAACAGCAAAGCCTCTTCCTTAATACAAAGAGCAGGAAATTGATTACAATCCAGCGACATGCTGGGAATTTTGGTTCCCAGATCAAGTGACAATATTACCTCAATGTTTATTTAGAAGGGTGAATCATCAACCACATCAGGCCCACTTTCTTAAGGTACAAAGTCATCCTTACAGTATCCATTGTGGATTGATTCCAGAACCACGCCCCCACCAAGGATAGCTAAATTTATTAACGTTTGAATCTCTACATAGAATGATGCAGTATTCACATTTAACTTACACACACCCTCCTATATAATTTAAATCATCTCTAGATTACTAATAATCCCTAAGACAAGGTAAATGCTCTATAAACAGTTGCTATACTGCGTTGTTTGGGGAATAATGACAAGCAAAAAATCCGTACACGTCCAGCACAGATGCAGCCATCCTTTTTATTTTTTTGAAATATTTTTGATCCAAGTTTGGTTGACTTTATAGATGCAAAACCCACAACTATGAAGGGCTGACTCTATTCCAAGATAGTTCGAAAGACGTTTAGACTGTAGCTGGACCTGACTCCTAGTTCAAGAGTTTCTGAGTATGTGGAATTCTCGTTAACACGATTACCGCAGAACAAACATTTTCGTCATATAAATCATTCCTACTTTATCATGACAGTGTTTTATTTCAAACTTGCAAATACTTACCAAAGCTACTGAAAGGAAAAGAGAAAACATTCCGACACTCCTTTTGTTTGTGAGATAAAGCAGATCTCACTGCATACTACATTGCACCTGCATAGTTTGGTTTTGTTGTGATCTCAAAACAAAGAAGTCATAGTTTCAGTAATGGAAAGTGCCTTAAAGATGAATTACCATTAAAGTCACAAGAACAATCCATTCCTGACACTCTTTTAAGCAACATGAATGAGCTAATAAACTCGTTCATTTGCACTTATTACCCACAGAACTATTATTCTTATTTTGTCTTACTCTTCTGATATTGAGCCAAAACATCTCACTGAAAACCCAGGTATATTAGCAGGGTCTTGCTGCTATTTCAAAGTGAGTGCGAAGAAAACTAAAGATAAAGACCTCCCTATTTTCAGTGAAAAATAACTAGTCAGGCAGAGCCTTTTAATCTAAACCCTTTTAGGACTGAACATCGTTTCAGTCTCAATGAACTCGTAATTAGATGACATGTCACTCAGAAAGACAGCAGCAAACTATCTACCAGTTCCAAACACAAAGCATTTTAAAAGCCCTCGATCTGACCCCTTAGCTCTTTACAAGACTTCCTACTATTTCTAGAGTTCAATGAAAATGAATTGTGCTCATCGTATTCCGCTGCTATGTAGACCACTCGTTTCTAGATGTGTTTATTAAATCTCTGCAAGATTCTTTCAGACGGAACACGCTTTCCTTCCTCTTGAAGCATCTCGTCCACTGGGTAGGTTTAAAAATAAAATTGGCCCATCCCAGCACCGCTCAGAAGGAAAGCATACTGTTTTGTGGCTATAGAGCATCAGGCCTGCTGTAAAAGCAATGACTGGTTCTTTTGAAAGTGAACAGTGAAGTGCTCACGAAGTGGATGACTCTGCGGTCTCTTAGCAGGGGCCACTGCTGTGAGCGAGCCCAGCACTCCACGTGCCCTCCGCCTAGAGACAGCCGTCCGGAGCAGTTGAAAAAGAAAGAGGCTCTTGTCAGAATCACATGAAGCTGATGCCCACAAATTCGTGCTCACACCCAGCTGCCTGTGGTTGTTATTCCCTACGTCTCTAAAATTGAGTCAATACCAGCCAGCAGAGATTTCAGGAACCGATGTCTGTCCTGGTCACATTTTGATTTCTTTCTTTCTTTCTTTATGTGAAGCACAAGCTTTCTTCCTGATACTCTTCGAATGCGTTTAGCATAAAGGATACGGTAAAATTCATTAACTTTCATCTGATTCCACTTTCTTTTTAAACGTATTCCAGCATTTCATTTGAAAATACACTAGGAACTTCTCATTTTCCTACAATGTACATTGATTTCTTTCATAATCAGGAAAAGTAAACTAATAAAAAAGAAATTATATGTGATTAACCCAACGGTTCTTTGGTTAATCTAGAAACGAGGAAAGACATTCGTCTTCCTTGCTGTATTTCAAAATTTTCTCCAGAACGTCACCTTTCTTTTTAAAAATGCTTCCTGCCAATTATTCTCATTTCATTAAGATTGCATGATCCCTTTTAAACACTTTCTCTGAGTAACCTGGACTGACCTTTCCCCCTAGGGCCTGGGCTTAATGAACATTTTCCCATCACAACCTCTTAGACTTGTTAAAAAGGCCTCAAATACACAAGCTGACACTTCAGAGATAGCGATGTTGCCCTCAGAGCTCCACATTCAGAACAAAATGACTTCAAACACATCAATTCTCGATATTTCAAGTACATGAGGGAAAATTGGCATTTGTTGTCCTAAAGCAAAATTAGTACTGCCTCAAAGTTAGTCATGTATTCCAAAGTCCATTCTAAATCTGTAACAAGGTGGCATAGACATAAACAAGCTAATGTACCTAGGATATTTAAACTTCTAATGTGAGATAAGAGTTAATGAGCTATTTTCAGGCAGCTACATTTTTAATACAATTTTAAATACTTTGTAGGCAAGTGAAGAATAACAGGGTTTTTAAAAATCCATTTCACTAGACCCCAGGTGCCTGATCCCTAATGGACTCCTACCTTCTAATTTTGGCGATAAGTTGTGATCTGGCCCTTCAACTGCCCTGGGCTGTCTGCTGTGGATAGACAAACAACAGTTTATAGACCAGTCGGCCCTGGCTCTCTCTCCTTCAGATACCATTTCCAACCCAGAGCACTTAACTTTAAAGCACTGCCATGTAACTATCACAAAGAACCCCATCAAAACTGCTCTTGACGGTGTGGCTCAAGATTGGCCCTGACCCAACATAACCAAGTTGCTCCTGCTTTCAAGTTTGGTCCAACAAATAGTTGACAAGTGAGGGCATTGGAGAAGCTTCCTGCTGTGCTGGACCACTTTTGGCATTTAGGTGTGTGTCTTCACAATTTTGGAGGCCCTACTGAGTAGTTGTCTGACATTTTTAAGAAGTCTACAAGGGGCAAAATATCACGTGAAATTATCTTTCTTAGTATTTCAAAGGCTCAGTCTGCTTGGCTGCTTTTAAATAGCCTCTTCTGGCCCAATTAAATTCATTTGTTCATTCATTCAAAATTGTATTTCTTGATTCTACTATTCAATTTAAACCTTTCGTTCAAGCTCGATGGGCAGCTAATTTTCATCTCTGTCATCGCACACAGGGAAAAGCATGACCCTTTTTAAAACATATCTATATTTACGTCTTTTGTGGATATTGCATAGCATCAGTCCAGAGAACTCAACTGATTGGAGCAAGGTGCTAATGAGGCCAAGGTTGTGGATTCAATCTCTGCATGAGCCAATTAACTTCATTTAGACAAAACCACCATTCTACAGATTCAGATTAAACTCCTAAACCCAGCCAGCCATGTAGAAGAACATGCCAGTGAGCTCAAGGGAATAGGAAGAGAAAGATTGTGGAGAGCTCAGAGCAAGTCACCACCATTGTTTAGAGAAAAGAAGAAAATTGGTGATCACTTATTTAGCAATAAAGATCCCACACATTGTACAATGTAATATGCCATATAAGTGGTATCCAGGAAGAAAATTAAAGTGGGTAGAGCAGCTGCCAATCTAGCATCTTCTTCAGATAAAGAAATAAAGTCTAATACTAAGGTTAAGATATGTAAAAAAGAAACCATAATATAAGCAAGGAGTAAACAATAGGCATACAATGATGTATGATAAGCATCATGAAATTTAAAAAGCGTCAGGGCCTTACAAAAGACAGAGAATTCATGTGTAGCTAATGTGATCAAAAATGACAACATGTAAAAAGTGAAATCTGGTCTGGAACTTACAGGAAAAACTGAGAGAAAATACCAGAAGGATAGAACAAAACTAGATACTGAATCTCAACTTTATCTTCTGAGAAAAAGGAAGGATTTGAATTTTTTGATGCAGTAATGACCTGGTTAGAACCCTGAGTCACAATCACATTGCAGAGTCGTGGAGGTCTGGATAAAAGCAGCTAAAATGACACCTTCCTGATGGCTCATATTTCAGGTCTCACTGAGAAGAGAAACTGATTCAGGAAATACTGGGGAAATGGAAAAAGATAGGAGTTGGCAACTGATCAGATAGAAAAAAATGACCACAGGAAGGGAAATCAAAAATACATAAGGTTTCAAAATTTAGTTATGGGGAAAATAGTAGTACCATTAATAGAAATAGGGTATAGAAATGAAAGAGGGAAATTAACCAGGAAGAGTCAGGAAGGCAGATGGCAACGATGAATTTACGTTTGTACATACTGAGTTTGAAGTATTGGCAAAACACTCAAAGCTGGATTCAGACAGCACGCCATTGGTTGTACATGGGGGTAAGTCAGTATCATCAAGTGCTACAGAAGAATAATGAAGAATGAAGAGAGAAAAATCTGTCTGATTTGATAATAAGTAGACTTGGTAGTTCACCAGATGTATTTTCACTCTTCTTCCTCTGTGCAGATAGTACATAGTATTTCCTCAACTGACCCATTAGATGTGGCCCTGTGGCCCTGGTCAATGAGTTTCCAAGGTCAGAAAATAAAATTTGTTAGTATAACACTGTAGCACATTCTCTTCTCCTTTGCCAAGGCAACCTTCCAATACAGGATGCTTCATCAGCCTGGGTCTCAGAGGGAAGACGAGCTGGCCCACCTGGAATATTGCAGCGGTCATTTACACAGGACCGAAGAGAAGCAAAACCTTTTAGGTTTTAAGTCCCTGGATTTAGGCTGAAATCAAGCCCACATGGATAGAGAGAATCTTTTGGTAATCCTCAAGATCACAGCTTCACTAAGAGGGCAAGGAAAAAGTCTGTCTTGCAAAGTGGTAAGTGATAGATTGGGGAAAAGTGAAGTTTTCGACAAGAGCATTGTGTTAATAACCTAGTTTTAAAAAACAGAGTTCAGTAACGTTGACCGTAACAGAAAAGAGAAACAGATTGTGAGGGCCATTGTTGCTTTAGCACAGGGAAGCAGTAACAAAAGAGAAAGATTATGGGAGTGGAAAGAGATTAATAGAATAAGATGTCAAAGAATTTGGAAGAGGGCTCAGCGCCTGTGGCTCAATCGGCTAAGGCGCCAGCCACGTACACCTAAGGTGGCGGTTCAAATCCCCAGCCTGGGCCCGCCAAACAACAACAATGGCTGCAACCAAAAAATGGCTGGGCATTGTGGCGGGTGCCTGTGGTCCCAGCTACTTGGGAGGCAGAGGCAGGAGACTCGCTTGAGCCCAGGAGTTGGAGGTTGCTATGAGCTGTGATGCCATGGCACTCTACCCAGGGGGACAGCTTGAGGCTCCGTCTCTAAATAAATAAATAAATAAATAAATAAATAAATAAATAAATAAAATTCACATGGAAGGTCAGAAGAGCAAGGATGGCTCATACCTGTAATCCTACCACTTTGGGAGGTGGATTGCTTAAGCACAGGACTTCAAGACCAGCCTGAATAAGAGTGAGACCCCATATTTACTAAGAAAACAAACGAACAAACAAACAAAACACTAGTGGGGTATTGTGGTGGGTGCCTATAGTCCCAGCTTGTAGATAGGCTGAGGCAAGAGGATCACTTGAGCCCAAGAGTTTAAGGTTGCTGTGAGCTATGATAACCCCAGCTGTGAGCTACTCAGGGTGACAGAATGAGACTCTGTTTCCAAAAAAAAAAAAAAAAGAGAGAGAGAGAGAGAAAGGATATTCCAGAAAAATTTGAATAATGATACCAGATATCTGTGGGAGATGGGGCTTGTCTCCCAAATTCCTACATGTCAACATTTATTACAAATTTGTTATAATTAAGACAGTGTGGCATTATCCCAGAGACAGACAAACAAATTGATGGAATAGACTGGAAAGGCCATAAATACACTAGGAATCTTGATCTATGTGGTAGACAGAATATGCCCTTTCTCCTCCCCCAACTCCATGATGCCAACACCCTACTCCTCCAAATCTGTGAATATGTTTGGTTACATAGCAAAAGGGAATTAAGGTCGCATATGAAATCAAGGTTGCCAATCAACTGACCTGACCTTAGAATAGGGACATTATCTTAGATTATTTGGGTAGGTCCATTGTAATCACAAAGTCCTTAAAAGTGGACGCATGAGGCAGAGGAAGTTAGTGTCAGAAAGATGACATTATGAAAATGGATTGGTTGGCTTTGCTGGTTTTGAAGATAGGGGAAGGCGACTATGAACCAAGGAGTATAGGAGGCACCTATCTAGAAGCTAGAAAAAACAAGGACATGATTTCTCCCCCAGACCCCCAGAAGGTATGCAGCCCTGCCAACAACTTGAGTTTAACCCAGTAGCAGCCATTTTGGTTTTCTGATCTCAAGAGCTGTAATATAATAAGTCTGTGTCATTTTGAGCTACTAAATTCATGGTAATTTGCTACAGCAGTGATAGGAAACTAAAACCATCTATGATAAAGATGCTTTACAAATCAATAGGGGAAGAATGCGTTATTCAATAAGTAGAGTAGGACCAATTGGTTATGCACACAGAAAAAAAGAAAATTAATTATAGTTCACATATTATATATAAAAATAAATTTGAGATGGAGCAAATTTAACAAAATATCAAAACTTTTAAAAGGTATAAAGTTTAAGATTTTTTTTAATTAATTGATAGCTGCATACATTAATGCAAACATGGGGTACATTGTACTGTTTTCATATACAATTTGAAATACTTTCATCAAGCTGGTTAAAATAAATTTCATGTCATTTGCTTAGTCATTGTATCAAAACATTTATATTCTAGTTCTAGAAAAGTTCACTTGTACCCTTGTTAGACAGATATATAGGTGATCTTTCCGGTCACCCTCCCATAAAGGGGAAATTGCAAGCATATTTCACTAATAAATGAGGATGCAATATGATAAACAATATGCTTTAATGTTATTATTTTACTTATTTCTTATAGCTGCCTCAAGGGGTATTGATTTCTTCATTTCACAAATAATAGTGGTTCAGTTCAGAACTTTTGGATTCTTATCTGGTGACATGAAAGTTTTAAAACTCAACCTTAAGCTAATCACAAAACCCACATATTCCATTTATATAAAACATCCAAAATAGAGACAGGAAAAATCAGTGGTTGCCTGGGGCTGTGTGTTTTGTGGACAGGAGTAGGGGTTATGGGAGAGGAGCAGCCGGAGAATGAGACACAGCCACAATGAATGTGGGTTTCCTTGGGGGATACACTGGGGACCATTAAAATGAGGTGAATTTTGCACTATAAAAAGTTACATTTTATGGTATGTGGACTATATCTTAATAAAGCCATTTAAAAGAAAACAAAACAAATAACCTGAGCTCTTCATTTTTTAAGCCTGAAGACAATTTAGTAATGTACATGGCTGTTTCCTGTTACAACCTAATCCATAGGATTCCAAATGAGCCAAGGAAATGCTTACAGGCAATAAAATCCACGTGAGAAAACATATTTCTTATGTAGTTATTTATTCCTCTTTGAAATGTATGACAACACCTCCAAAAATATAATTAACCACTGGAATATTGTGAGTACAGCAAAGCTAGGTGAGGGTCCCTCCTTCAAGTCAAAGCTTTCTATATCTGGATACAGACAACAAGTAATGCCTCCTCAACAAATGTCTGTGCTGTTGAAAAGGTGTCCGTGGCATTCAGTAAGGATGGTGTCTTCCTGAGAAGATCTCTTTTATAGAAAGAATCGCGTGTTTTCCTGAGCTGGTTTGAAACAAGAACATTGACCATTTGTGTTTTCAAATAAGTTCCTCTTTGCCATTACTGTTTAATGAGCATGGAACCTCTAATCCAGGCCAGAAATTCCCCGCTGCCCACAATTCTTTCTATTTCAGAATGCGTATCTAATAGCAACCAATTGATTTTCCTATTTTCTCACTTGGAATCTGCTTTGGGAGCTGGGACTTGCTATCTTACAAAATCGGTAACATCTGTGAGGAAGGGCGCGTTTGCGGGCTGGACAGATTTCCTGAGTGGTGAGGGCTTGCTCTGGGACAGTTACTTGTCCAACCTCCTCTGGCTTTTCAAATGTCTCTCTAAAACACCCCCTGCCCCCCTTTTCTCTAAAGGGGAAAAAAAGAGTTTTGTGTTTAAGAGGTCAAGTGATTTGAGGAGCACTTGTAGCCTTCTGAGAAATTTCCATTTCAGACACATGAAAAATAATTCTGCAGGAACAACCCCAGCTCTGCTTAGCTTCCAGGTATGACTTTGATTTTCACATTGGCACACATCTGCTGCTCACAGTTTTAACCAGTCTTCCAAGAAGTTGGGCTTGGTGCCTAAACAATGATGCTTTTTCACATTTGGCTGCAGCACACCTAATGCTGTCCTTGGAGTTTTAAAGAGTAGAAACCACACTGATTCTTGTGAGCTTCCCTGTGATACGTGGAAATGAGCCTTCTATCATATTCAGGAACACAGTTTTGAACTTGAGAAACACACCCAAGATGCAATGGTGTTGGATGATTTTAAGAAAATAAGGGAAAGGGAATGATCCTTTAAAATGTATTAAATAATTCACTTTGGATTCCTTTCCATTATTCTCTTACTTTTTCAAATGGAAGTTTATTCTGTATTCTTTGGCTCAACGGATACATCTGCAATTTTCAGACAAGGCAAGTTCAAGGGTGAAAAAGACTGTTTTATTTTGGGGGAACTAATTTTGTTGTTGTTGAACAGCCTCTCTGCTCTTTGAGCAGACAACAAAAGTGTCATTATCTGGATGTGGGAGCTGCTGATAAATTATTCATACAACTAATGACAACGCTGAATCTTCCTGGGAAATGCTGTGACTTATTTTTCTTTCTTATAAAAGATGAAACCACTTTGTAGACATTTCTGGAACACCTGCATGCTTGAGGCAATCAGGTGTGATGTATTCCTGACACACATCCTTCACGTCCCTTTCCCCTCATTCTCCAGGCTGTGGCTTTACATAGAATCTTTGGATAGTTGGCCCTCTTTTGTATAACAGATGCAAATTTTTAAATGAATTCATCAGGTTGAAGGGGAAGGAACTTACCCATAAGCTACTTATGATTAAGAATTTGACACAATGGACTACATTAGTTTATAAATTACTGGTTGCAGATACACATGACATTGAAAAAGCAAAAATGCTAGGAGCTTGGGCAATGTTAATAAGGAGACTAAGCTATGGAGGTGAAATTCAATAAATTGTCTTCATTGAGAGCTTATGCTCTACCAAGTACTTAGTGCACATTATCTCACTTAATCCGTGTAACTGTCTTATTTTGCTAAGAAGGAAAATGAGTGTTAAATAGGTGAAGTATTTTTCTTTCAGAGAAACTCAGCTTGTAAATGGTGAAACTGAAAATAGAATCAGAACATTACTCCAAACTCCATACCATTAACCTTACAACCATTAGCAGAGTGGCTACTATGTGGGAGCCAGAATGCTAAGCATTGGGAGTATAAAAGCCAATAAGTCATTGTACCTGCCATCAGGGAGTTTACACTGGGAACTCATATTTTTTGATTATATTATTCATTCATTGGAAGAATGATAATTGAGGATCTGCTTCTGTGTTGTGCAAGGTGTGGTATGATGGCTCTATCTTCAGAAACAAAACCTGGGACATGTCATCTCATGTGGACTCTGAATAATGAAATGGGATCTAATGGAATGCAGTATTTGAGTTGGGATGCTTTGACACTGATTGTAGAGAGACAAAGGGGCAAAAGTGCAGGGATTAGCTATCATGAAAAAAGCAACTGTAAAAACTGAAAGAATGACTGTCTTGGGATTTTCATTCTGAAGAATGCTAGGCTACGTCCAAGTGAGATGGATATTGTTAGTCTCTAGAAGCCTCATGCTTCAGATAAACTCTTTATATAGATTCAAGATCAGCAAATAAAGAAGCTGGAAGGCAGCAGAAGCCCTCACTCTGCCTATGCCTTTTGTTGCTGAAAACCTAATAGTTGGTGAGCAGGGAACCAAGGAGACCCACACAGGAATTCCCTTGTCTGCTTGAAACATCTGTGTAGTGGATTAACCTGGGAGTGAAGCAAGGAGAGGTGTAAAGATTGGGCTTATTACAACTTCCCACTCATTTCTTCCCCTATTCCGTGGCCAGAGATGGCACTGTCTATTCTACACAAATTTGGACAATGTATGATCTTTTGAACAGGCAACATTTTTGTAGAAAAATTAACTAGTTAGTTTTTCATGAATATGAATTGTTGTTGCTTTTTAATTTTTTTTTTGAGACAGAGTCTCAAGTTGTCACCCTGGGTAGAGTGCCATGATGTCACAGCTCACAGCAACCTCAAACTTTTGGGCTTAAGAGATCCTCTTGCTTCAGCCTCCCAAGTAGCTGGGACTATACGCACCTGCTAAAATGAGTTGTTGCCTTTTAATCATAGGAAATGCCACTTTCCTCTACTTATTGAAAATAATTTTTAGGTCCCAGTTTTCAACTGATTCTTCTATGACATTTCTTAGAAAAGGAGGTCAAAATTATTGTTTAATAAAAAAGTCTTTCCTTTGTAGTTTGTGGTGCAAACTGGTGTGTCACTAGTTGAACTACTCTTTTCAATGGGATATAGAAAACTAGAAGGAAAATGTCTCTTCTTTCCCAAGGAAGGAAGGGAAAGATGGAGATCAAAATATTAGAAGCATTTGTCTAATAAACCACCAGAGGCAGTTGGAAGTAAAACAACGTTTCTTTAACTCAAAGATGGCAGATTAGCTTGAGATCATTCTTGCAGTTGAGTCTTTGCAAAGAAATTAGTTCAATTCATTACACTTGGATTCATCAGCCTCTCTGTGGATCTGTGTAAGGTAACATGTATGTTAGTTAGATTCTGCAATAATAACAAACAGTCATCAAATTTCAGTAGAATAAGACCAAATGCTTATTTCACACTCAAGGTCCATGTCCAGTAAAAGTTGACAGCAGACCTTTGTTCATCATAGTAACTGAGGGCTCCAGGGTGAAGAAACCTGGGCATGTGTTTCCACAATTGCCACAGCAGGGAAAATTTAGTGACTCAGTCACATCAGATCTCAAAGCTTCTGCCCATGGAGGGTATATATCAGATGGATACACTCACATAATCACAGCCAAAATCAATGTCTAAAACATTTCCATCATCCCCAAAATTCCCTTCCTAAAAATTCTCCAATCTTGGTCTACTGATAAAGAAAGTGAATATTGTTCAAAAAATGTTCAATCATTCATTTGCTCAATAAAAGTTTTTGTTTTTTTAAAGAATCTATATACCAGGTACTTCACTTTTGTCTGGGAACACAGATTAAAAGGCATAGCTTCTTCTTTCAAGGAGTTTATAGTTTACTTTTGGCTTATGTAAAATATATCCCTTTATAAACACTAGAGATTCTGGGGAGAATCAATAACAAAAACCAAAATCAAAGTTGGAATAAATTTGACAGACATTGATCACATTAAAATTTTATGAGACAGAAACTTGCCCTATTAATATTGTATCTTCATTTTATGTATTTCATATTGGGTGCAGTTTCAATGTCTACCCTTTTGGCATTCTAAGATAAGTCTTTCTATCTTTATGGGGTGTGGTGTGAAATACTTTGAAGAATGAATTCCATATCTCAAAAGACTATTGCTTTGAAGAACTGGGATTATGATTCTGTGGCTTAGTGCACAAGTGGGTATAAAACACACATATGAAGGGAAAAAGAAGTTTCCTATCAGGCTGGGTAACGGATACATCTCTCCCACCTTCTTCAACTTCACAGAAAGGATCAAGAGTCCAACAGTTCATTTCTTCTAGCCAAGTCTGACATCAAGTGTGCTTGCCTTCATTGCTTTCAGCAGTAATTAGGTGCTGAAAGCTCTGACTAGAAGGATTAGAGATATGAATAACAACTTGACAGATCAAGTCAAATACATTCTGATTTGATTACATTACTGAGTCAATTATTATTTCTTGTCACATTAATTATGGCAAGAGTTACAAAATGTATCTTCCAATAATTCATTAACTAAATCATTATGGCCATATCCTGTGGAGAATCTGTGTAAGATCAAGTCTCTACGTATTTGTGTTCATAGTGGAGGAGGAACTAGTGGGGGGAAGAAGTTTATATTTGTCTGTTTATTTATTTATTGAATACTTATGAATCACCTTCCTCATGTGACTAGACTTAGAAATATTAGAGACACAAAATTAAAAAAATTTGGCCTGTCTATTCTCAATAAGTTTACAGTTCAGAGGGTGAGGAGGATCTATATATAGACAAGTATATGTGACAATGTAGAAAGAGATGACAGGCAAAATAAGAGAGTGGGAAGGGTTTTGATTTTTGCCTGTGAATTTAGAGAGGTCTTCACAAAAGATTTTCTGTTTGTATATTATGTTATTTTGCATTAATCTGCCCCAGAACCTAGGAGAATACATGAACACTAATAAAAATAATGTTTTCTTAAAAAAATTATTCATAGTGATGCCTAGCAGCTTAAAGGTAATGTTATTGATTAGAGTTGAAAGAGATTAGAATATAAGTTGTTGAACAAGATCATTGCTAGTAGAATAAATGATCCAGGGACATACTAAAAAGATGCATCAAGTCTAGAAAAAAAGCAGACCAAACCCAAAGCCAGCAGAAAAAAAGATAAAACAAAAACCCAGAGCAGAACTAAAAGGAAATGGAAATAAATAAATAAATGCAAAGGATCAATAAAACAAAACTTGGTTCTTTGGAAAGATAAACAAAATTGATAGACTACTAGCCAGATTAACAAGAAATACAAGAGACGAGACTTAAATAAGCTCTGTCAGAAATTAAAAAGGAGTAATTACAATTGACACTGAAGAAATAAAAAATGTCATACATGAATACTATGAAAACAAACTAGAAAACCTAGAGGAAATGAATAATTCCTGGAAACACATAACTCCCTATCCTGAAGGAGGAAAGAATAGAAATCCTAAACAGATTGATAATGAGTAATGAGATTGAAGCAGTAATAAAAAAATCTCCCAACCAAACCAAAACCAAAAGAAAAAAAAATCATGAACCAGGCAGATTCACAGCCCAATTTTACCAGACACATAAAGAAAAATTGGTATCTATCCTGGAGAAAATATTCCATAACTTCAAGAAGGTGGGAAATCCTCTCAAACTCATTCTATAAAAGCAGTATATTTGATATGAATGCCAGGAAAGGACACAACAAAAAAGAAAACTATAGGTCAATATTCCTTATGAACATACATGCAAAAAATACTCAGTAATAGCACACCAAATTCAACAACATATCTAAAAGATAATTTACTATGATCAAATTTCATCCAAGGGATGCAGAGATGGTTCAACATACGTGAACCAATAATTGTGATTCACCACAGAAACAGAAACAAAACTAAAACCATATAACCATTTCAATACATGCAAAAAAGGAATTTAATAAAATCCAGCACCCTCTTATGATAAAAACCCTCAACAAACTAGGCATATAAATAACATACCTCAAAATTATAAAAGCCGTAAGTAATAAACCCATAGCCAACATCATACTAAATAAGAAATGTTGAAAGCATTCTCCCTAAGAACTGGAATAAGATAAGGGTGCCCACTGTGACCACATATATTAAACATAGTATTGGAAATCCTAGGCAGAACAGTCAGGCAAGAAAGAGAAATAAAAGGCATCAAACTTATTAAAGAGGTGGTCAAACTATCATTGTTTGCTGATGATATGATTTTGTATCGAGAAAACCATAAGGACTCTACCAAAAGACTCCTAGAATTAATAAATAAATTCAGCCAAGTCTCAGGTTACAAAATCAATGCACACAAAAAATAGCTTTTCTATATACTAATAATAAGCAAGCTGAAAGTCAGATCAAAGACTCAATACCATTCATAATAGCTACTAAGAAAAAAGTACCTAGAAATACACCTAACCAAGAGGGTAAAAGATCTCTACAAGAACTATAGAACACTGATGGAAGAAATCATAGAGGACACAAACAAATGGAGAAACATCCCTTGCTCATAGTTGGGAAGAATCAACATTATTAAAATGTCCTTCCTGCCCTAAGTGATTTACAAATTTAATGCAATCTCCAAGAAAATACAAGCAACATATTTCACAGATCTAGATAAAATAATTTAAGCTTCATTTGGAGCCAAAACAGAGCGTGAATAGCTAAAGCATTCTTAAGTAAAACAGAACAAATCTGGACACATAACATTGCCTTACTTAAAATTATGCTACAAGACTATATTAACTCAAACAGCATGATACTGGTTAAAAGTAGAGACATTGACCAATGGAGTAGAATAGAGAACCCAGAAATAAAACCATACAGCTATGACCAGCTGCTCTTTGACATAGCAGACAATGACATATACTGGTGAAAAGAAGCCCTATTTAACTAGTAGTGCTCAGAAAATTGGATAGTAACATGCTAAAGAATATAACAGGATCCTATCTCTTACCATAAATAAACATTAATCCAAAACAAGTGAAAGACTTAAATGTGAGGCATGAAATCTTAAAAATTTGAGAAGAAATAGTAAGAAAACTCTTCTAGACATTGCCCTTGGCAAGGAATTTATAAGAAAGACTTTAAAGGCAAATACAGTAATAGCAAAAATAAATAAATGAGACTTAGTTAAATTTAAAGAGATTATACATAGCATAGGAAATAATCAGCAGAGTGAATAAACCACCTAAAACATTCCCACAGTATACATTCAATTAAGGACTAATATCCAGAATCTACAGAGAACTCAAACAAATCAGCAAGAAAAAGCAAACAACTCCATCAAAAAATGGGCAAAAGACATGAACAGAAGTTTTTCAAAAGATATAGAAAAATGGTGAACAAACATGAAAAAATGCTGAACAGCACTGATCATTGCATTTGCAAATTAAAACTACAAGGAGATACCACTTTACCCCCATTAGAATGGCCATTAATAAAAAGTCAAAAACAATAGATGCTGGTGTGAATCCAAAGAGAAAGCAATATTTATATGTTGTTGGTGAGACTGCAAACTAGTACAGCCTCTGTAGGAAACAGTAGGGAGAATTCTCAAAGAAATATAAGTAGACTTACTATTTGATCCAGAAATTCCACTTCTGGGTAGAAAGAAAAAGAAGTCATGTTATCACAAAGATACCTGCACTAGAATGTTTATGGTAGGACAAAGCACAATCACAAAGATTGTGATTCTACATCATAAAGATGTAGAATCAACTTAAGTAACCCATCAATTCATGAGTAGATAAAGAAAATGTGGTATGTATATTTCATGGAGTACTACTCAGTCATAAAACAAAATGAAAAGATGCGTTTCACAGCAACTTTGATGGAACTGGAAACAATTGTTTTAAGTGAATTTCAGGAATTGAAAACCAAAGACCATATGATCTCACTAATAAATAATAGCTTAGTGGAGAGGGAAATAAGATGGCTGACTAGATGCAGCTTTGACAGAGTCTTCTGTCCAGAGGGAGAGACAAGGGACAGAATGGATTCAAAGAAACTGAAGGTGGGGAGCTGAGCTAAGAAAGAAGATAGATAAGTGCACAACATCGCTGCTGAGGTAAGCTGCGACTCTAGGAAAACAAATTCCAGGTACAAAGTCCATCGCCAAGAGGATGGGAGATCCCTCCTCCAAAAGAGAGGCTTTCTGTGTGCTCTCTGCAAGTGAGTAGGGAACAAAAGACCTCTTATTTTACCTCACACGAGAGAGCTTCTAAATATCAGGCCTCCTTCTCCAGGGAGGTCCCACTTATGAGCCTAAGCATCATCCTGCCCAGTATAAAATTGAACAAATATTTTTCCTGCAATTCTGAACTCCCAATCCACCCTTTCTCCCTTGCCTGGCAGTCTGAAGGCCTGCTCCTGCAGAGCTCAGAGTGTTTGGCAGTTCCTTGAGAGGCCTGGGCATTGTGTGAACCACTTGACAGCAGTATGGAAACAGTGACTCAAGTTGAAGTTGGAGGGTGTGGGGAGAAAGAGACATGTGAGAGAGAGAGATGTGTGACACCATGGTGGTGCATGGCAGGCAGAGGCGCTCATGTCCCAGGACAGACATTGGCAGTGTGCTTTCCTATCATTGCTCACTAGAGGGAGCCAGGCTCTAGCCCCTCAGGTTTTCTGGATGGAACTGCCTGTGATTTTCTATTGTCAGGTTGCTTGAGACCCTTTGAATTCTCCCTGTTGAGCAGTGATTGTACTGCCAGGGACAATTGGAGTAGAACTCTTTACCTGGGCTGTCCTCAGGGGATCCTCCAAGTTTGAGTGGTGATTCTTTTGTAGTGGGAGGGACTAATTCTCTTCCTCCAGCAGTTACGCATTGGGGTCAGAGTGCTGCATTTGATTATATCTCTCCCCAACTGAGATTTCAGCTTAATGACTGTGACTTTTTAGGATTGGTTAGAGGCTGATTGATTGCAAGATAGAGACAGCCAGCACTATCACACTAAGCAGGTCCTCAGAGTCTCTGGCTGCAGCTCTGAAAGGGACCTTTGTAAAGCTATAGGGGAAAAAAAACCACAATAACAAGCCCCAGCTCATTGGTAAAGGGCTGGTTAACTCCACTTCTAGGGGACCTCAATGCAATCTTATCTTATCAGTTTTACTAGGCAAACTGAAGAAAATAATCATAGGGCTAACTCCACTTATAGGGGACCTCAATGTAATCTTATCAGTTTTACTAGGCAAACTGAAGAAAATAATCATAGGGCAGAACCAGTGTAAGAACTCTGGCAATGTGAGTAATCAAAATAGATCAGCTCCCCCAAGGAATGGCAAAGGAGATACAACAGAAGATGCCATTCATAGATAAATGGTTGAAATGTCAGAAATAGAATTTAGAATATTGATGGCAAATAAAATGAATAGAATGAAGGAAAAGGTGAAAACAGAAATCCAAAGAACTGTTCATAAGTTGTCTCAAGAAATTAATAAATTAAATGACAAAATCACCAAGGCTATGAACATAATGAGAAAAGAGATAACAGAGCTCAAGGAAATGAAAAAGTTATTCAATGAGCTTTGAAATGCAGTAGAATCCCTCAGTAATATAGTTGAGCAGGCAAAAGAAAGGATCTCTGAAATTGAAGACAAGGCTTTTAAACATTACCAAACATTCAAGGAAACAGAAAAATGGAAAGGAAAAACAAATCATTCCCTGAGAGAGTTTTGGGATCAGTTCAAAAGATCAAACATCTGGTTTATAGGAATTCCTGAAGGAGAAGAGGATGGTCTTAAAGACACAGAAGCTCTACTCTAAGATGTTATGGAGGAGAATTTCCCAAGCATTGCAAGACATACAGATATTCAGATAGTAGACAGTTTCAGAATCCCAGCAAGACTCAATCCAAATAAAGCATCTCCTAGACACATTGTAATTAACTTTGCCAAAGTTAATATGAAGGAGGAAATTCTGCAAGCAGCCAGATGTAAGAAAAGCATTATCTATAAAGGGAGAAATATTAGAACAACTGCATATCTCTCAGCCAAAACTTTTCAAACCAGAAGAGGATGGTTTTCAACCTATCATCTTCTAAGAAAAAACAACTTACAGCCCAGGATCCTGTATCCAGCTAAACTGAGTTTCATTTGTGATGAAGAAATCAAAAAGTTTACTGACATATGCATGTTGAGGAAATTTTCCATAACTAAACGAGCTCTCCAGGAAATACTCAGACCCATTTTTCATAATGATCAGCAACATACTCTATCACCATAGCAAACTCATACAGAATTTATCAAACAAAACCTTACTTCCAAAATGGTGAAATAACTGAAAATATCCACTGAAACTTTGAAAAACATGACAGCCAAAACACTACCATACCCATCAATGCTTTCAATTAATGTGAATGGCTTAAATTATTCTCTAAAGAGGCACAGGTTGACTGACTGGATACAAAAACTCAGGCCAGGTATCTGTTGCATAGAAGAGACTCATCTTACTTTAAATGATTAAAGAAAGACCCAGGGTGAAGGGATGGACATTTATAATACAGGCAAGTGGAAATCAGAAAAAAAAAAGGGGGGGGTTTCAATGTTATTTGCAGATACAATAGGATTTAAACCTACAAAGATAAAGAAGGACAAGGATGGGCACTACATATTTGTCAAGTGAAATATCCAACATAAAGAGATTTCAATAATTCACATTTATGTGCCCTACCTGAAGGCTCCTCAATTTATAAAGAAAACCCTAATGGATATGAACAATTTAATATTTCCATGCACTCTAATAGTTGGAGATTTAAACACCCCTTTGTCAGTTCTGGATATATCCTTCAAGAAAAGACTAAACAAGGGCAGTGCCTGTGGCTCAGTGGAGTAGGGTGCCAGCCCCATACACCAAAGGTGGCAGGTTTGAACCCAGCCCCAGCCAAACTACAACAACAACAAAAATAGCTGAGCCTTATGGCAGGTGCTATAGTTCCAGCTATTCCAGAGGCTGAGGCAAGAGAATCAAGAGAATCACCTAAGCCCAGGAGTTGGAGGTTGTTGTGAGTTGTGATGGCACAGCACTCTACTGAGGGCAATAAAGTGAGACTCTGTCTCAAAAAAAAAAAAAAGAAAAAAAGAAAGAAAGAAAAATAGAAAAGAAAAGAAAAGAAAGAAAAGGAAGAAAAAATAAACAAATAAATAATAGACTGAAAGTTGATCCTAGAACAAATGGACTTAACAGACATCTAAAGAACATTTCATCCTAATAAAACTGAATATAAATTCTTTTCATCACCCCGTGGATCCTCCAAATTGATCATATCTTAGAACCCAAGTCTAATCTCAACAAATTTAAAATAATAGAAATTATTCTTTGTATCTTCTCAGACTATCACAAAATAAAAGTTGAACTCAACAGCAATAGAAATCTTCATACTCAAACAAAGCCATGGAAACTAAATAACCACAGGCTGAATGATAGCTAGGTCAAAAAGGAGATTAAGAAGGAAATCATCAAATTTTTGGAACAAAATGATAATGAAGACACAAATTTATCAAAGCTTGTGGGATACTACAAAGGTAGTCCTAAGAGGGAAATTTATAGTATCAGAATCCTTCATCAAGAAAATAGAAAGAAGGAAGTTAACAACCTAATGTGTCAACTCAAGCAACTGGAAAAGGAAGAACAATCATACCCCAAACCTAGTAGAAGAAAAGACATAACCAAAAATTAGAGAACTAAATGAAATTTAAGACAAAAGAATCTTTCATAAGATCAATAAAAAAGTTGGTTCTTTGAAAAGATTAATAAAATTGATAAACCTTTGACTAGCCTAACTAGAAACAGAAACGTAAAGTCTTAAATAACATCAATCAGAAATGATAAAGTAGAAAAATGACAGATACCACAGAAATTTAAAAAATTCTCAATGATTACTATAAAAAACTCTATTCTCAGAAATATGATGATCTGGAGGAAATAGACTAATACCTGGAAGCATGCTACCTTCCTAGACTCAATGAAAAAGAATTAGAAATTTTGAATAGACTTATACCAGGCACTGAAATAGCATTAGCTATAAAAAATCTCCCAAAAAAGAAAAGTCTGGGACCAGATGGCTTCACATCAGAATTCTACCAAACCTTCAAAGAGAAACTGTGCCGATATTATATAACCTTTTCCAAAATATGGAAAAAGAAGGAATCCTCCCTAACACATTCTATGAAGCAAATATCACCTTAATCTCTAAACCAGGAAAGGACCCAACAAAGAAAACTATAGACCAATATCATTAAAGAATATTGATAAGATCCCAGCAAACAGAATTCAACTACACATCAAAAAAATTATACACTATGATCAAGTTGGTTTTATCCCAGGGTTACAAGGTTGGTTCAACATATGTAAATCTATAAACATAATAAATATAAATTTAAATAAAATAAATAAAATAAAAAATAAAGACCATATGATTCTATCAATTGATGTAGAAAAAGCTTTGGTAATATCCAGCATCCTCTCATGATTAAAACACTTAAGAAAGTAGACTTACACGGAACATTTCTGAAACCGATAGAGGCCATTTACAGCAAATTAACAGCCAATATCATACTGATGGAGTAAAACTAAAACCATTTCTACTCAGATCTGGAACTAGACAAGGATGTCCATTGTCACCACTGCTAGTCAACATAGTAATGGAAGTCCTAGCTATTGCAATCAGGCAAGAGAAGATCGGGTTGTTCAAGAGGAGGTCAAATTCTCACTCTTTGTGGATGACTTGATTTTATACCTGGAAAATCCTAGGGACTCAACTATAAAACTATTAGAAGTGATCAACAAATATAGCAGTGTCTCAGGATACAAAATCAATGCTTACAAATCAGTAGCTTTTATATGCCAATAATAGTCAAGCTGAAAATATAGTCAAGGATTCTATTCCTTTTTCAGTAGTTTTCAGGAAGAAGATGAAATACCTGGGAATTTATCTAACAAGGGACGTGAAAGATCTCTATAATGAAAACTATGAAACTCTGAGAAAAGTTATAGCTGCAGATGTTAACCAATGGGAAAACATACCATGCTCATGGCTGGGAAGAATCAACATTGTTGAAATGTCCATACTACCCAAAGCAATCTATAGATTAAATGCAATCCCTGTCATGAACCAAGGTCATATTTTAAAGAACTTGAAAAAAATAGTACTTTGTTTTATATGGAATGATAAAAAAACTTGAATAACCAATAAATTACTTAGAAATAAAAAAAAAAGTCAGGAGGCATCATGTTACCAGATTTCAGGCTATAGTGTAAATGTGTAGTGATCAAAACAGCATGGTTCTGGCAAAAAAAATAGAGATGTAGATTTATGTAACAGAATAGAGAATCTAGAGATGAATGCAGCCACTTACCATCATTTTATCTTTGATAAGCCTCACAAAAACATACATTGGGGAAAAGATTCCCTATTTAACAAAGGGTACTGCGTGAACTGGCTGGTGACCAGTAGAAGAATGAAACTGGACCTTCACCTTTCACCACTAACAAAAATTGATTCTCACTGGATAAAAGATTTAAACTTAAAACATGAAACTATAAAAATACTAGAAGAGAGTACAAGGAAAACACTTGAAGATATTGGCCTATAGAGTATTTTATGAGGAGGAATCCCTAGCAATTGAAGCAACACCAAAGATAAATTACTGGGATCTTATCAGGCTAAAGAGCTTCTGCACAGCTAAGGGAACTAACTGTAAGTAAAAAAACAGACAGCCTTCAGAATGGGAGAAGATATTTGCAGGTTATGTTTCTGACAAAGGTCTGATAACTAGAATCCACAGATAATTCAATTTAATCAATAAGAAAAGAACAAACATCCCCATTTCTTTGTGGGCAAGAGACTTGAACAGAAACTTCTCTGAAGATGACAGGAGCATGGCCTACAAACCGATGAAAAAATGCTCATTATCTTTAGTCATTAGAAAGATGCTGGTCAAAACCACTTTGAGATACCATCTAACTCCAGTAATATTAGCCCACATCACAAAATTCCCAAACTGCAGATGTTGGCATGAATATGGAGAGAAAGGAACACTTCTATACTGCTGGTGGGATTGCAAACTTATACAAACTTTTTTGGAAAGAAGTATGGAGAATTCTCAAGAACCTATTATTTGATCTTGTAATACCCTTACTAGGTATCTATCCAGATGAACAAAACTCATTTTACAACAAAGAAACTTGCACCAGAATGTTTATTGCAGCCCAATTCACAATAGCCAAGTCATAGAAACAGCCTAAATGTCCATCAATGCATGAATGAATAAACAAATTGTGGTAAATGTATACTATGGAATACTATGCAGCCATAAAAAGGAGACTTTACATCTTTTATGTTTATCTGGGTGGAGGTGGAATATATTTTTCTCAATAAAGTATCTCAAGAATAGGAAAAAAGTATCCAATGTACTCAATACTATTATGAAACCAATATATAAACACTTACACATTCATATGAATGATAAAACACAAAGATAGTCCAGAAAGAAAAAGGGGAGAGGAGGGAGAAGGGATTGGAGAGGAGAGAGCTAGTGTAGGAAGGGTATTTGGTGGGATCCACCTATTGTATACAATGCAAGGGTACATTTCAAAACAACTAAGAGTATATTATAAATCTTGTAGCACAAAAATGAGTAAGTAAGGTGATGGTTATGTTAATTAGTTTAATTTAAGCATTCCACATTTTATATCAAATCATTATATTGTACCCCATAAATGTATATGGTTATTATTTAATATAAATCAAGTTAAAAAAGGTAGAGGCTAAGTGATGTGCATACATGGGCACAAAGAAACATAAAGGTCATGGGAAACGAAAAAAAGGGGCAGGAAGGGAGGAGGGTGAGATATTAAAAACTTACTTATTGGGTACAGTGAACACTATTCTGGGCATGGGGTCAAGTTGAGATTGCATGAAGGTCCTTCCCACAAGCCGAATCCATGGCTAAGGACATTCTAGGACCCCTAGCTTACTTAACCCTCACACACTCTTCTTAAAGAAAGTAATATCCTCATCAATTTGCAGATAAGGAAATTGAGAATTAGAAGGGATGACTAATTCTGCAGCACTAAAATTCAAACTCTGTTATCACTGATTTAAAAACCAATCTGTCCCAAGCTGGGGCAGAGCAAGTAAGTGACTTGCTCAAAGTCATAAAATGATTTAGTGGCAGAACTGGAACTTAGACTCCAAACACACAAGCTGCCTCCAAGTAACTTTATTCTCTTTTCAAATGATGTGTTTATTAAGCTATGGGATGTAGCTCTGTGCATTTTATTATTTACATAGATATGGTATAAAATAAGTGATAGAGAGCAGACCCAAAGGTTTTGAAAAGAGCAAACTGCTTTATCTAGAAGTTTATGAGAATTCAACATGATGTCTAACTTCAGACACTAACCCTACTTTCTTGTTTGATGGAGGAAAGAAGAAGGAACCTGATTAAGTCCTCTGCTAACAGCAGTGCCAGTAATAATCACAAAAATAGCTGCCATGAATCTGGCACCTATTATAAAGCATTATATACATTTTACGTGGATTAACATATTTAATCTTCAAAAGAGCCCTATGAAGTAGGCTGCATTATGACTCTTTTCCTATGAAGTGGAAAATGAGGAGCAGAGAGGTTGAGACTGTAGCCCAAGGTCACAACACCAAAAAGTGATAATCATCAGCATTTTCACCCAGGCAGTCTGGCTCCAGACCTCATGCTTCACAAATGTTTTCCTTTTTAACTTTGGATGTGACCATGTGGAATATTTTCATTGTCATTTTTCAGATGAGGAAGCTAAGGCTCAGAGGAGGACAATGAAAAGCCCAAGGACTCACCTAGAGCAAGAGGCAAAGAGAGGATTTTAAATGTTGAGCTTTCCTGGGGCACTGGTAGGCTGCTACATGGAGACCCACATGGCAAAGATGGAGACATAAAAGGGGGCTTCTCTTGAATCTGTTAACCACACATTGACCAAGTCTACTTGTTCCTTCCCTATCAATCCCTTCAACTGTTAGTACTTATGATTCCAACCACAGGGTAAATTCTACCTGTTATTTGAATTATCCTTAACAAAAACAGTCCACATCATAGCAGCCTCATACCCATTAACAGAACTAGAATTTACCTTGCTCCATTTAAGAGAGAGCTACAGCAGAAACACTGCATTCTAGAACTTTCTGCCAGGGTTCAGACCCTGGTTTTGCTCCTTTCTATTGGTGCAAACTTGGACAAACTATTTAACCTTTTTACATCTGTTGAAGAGGATGATAATGGAACTCTCCTTCCAGGATTGTTCTGAAGATCCTCATGCTATTTCACATATAATACTGAGAGCAATGCCTGGCACAAAGGAAGTGCTCCATAATTTTTAGCGTTTGCAGCCAGGCATCCAAGGAGCCAGGATACACCTGTGCTTAGTGCTCATCATGATTAAGGGTGGAATCCCACTTCTATCCCTGGCTCCCTGATCCGATACTCAGGCCATTCACAAAATTACCCCTCACTGCCCCACCTTTTCTGGCACCCTCCCAAATCTTGCTTTTCCGAGCATCCAGCGCTGAGACAAAATTTCCTGTTTGAAATAATGATGGGGCCATCCTCATGACTTTAAGAATCCACACAGATTCTTAATCTCCATGGATATCAAAAGGAGAGTCTTTTCACTTCACTGGACACTATCTCACTGAACCTGGAGTCCACTCGGAGAGGAGTCCGGTGCTGTGCAGTGTGACCACAGCTGTGCTCCTGCCTTCTTGCACCTGTCCCAACCAGCACGTTTGAGTTACAGATGACTTAGAGTATGTTCAGAGCCAGCCAAAGATGATCCAGGGAACTTTTTCTTTTAACTAGAGTTTTATTCTTGGATCTCTCTTATCCAACATTTTGGATAAAACTTTTCAAGTAAGATTATAGATTATAAAAGGCAGGAGCCTAAGTTCTGAGAAAATGTTTTAAAGTAAAGTAATATGCTGGATAAAGATGGGATTTAGATGGGAACTAAGTTGCATTCCCATTGTAGGATCTCATTGTTTATAATTTTACTTAATTGGCATTTCCTGGGATGAAGATATTTTATTTATAAAATAAGACTATAAATCTTTAGTCTGAAGCTAGAGGAATCAATAAACATGATGCCTCAAGATTCCATCCAGTTCTAAGATATATTATTATGGGATGGACCACTGTACATTTTGTGCTTTTTATAAATTATTATTGTTTGTGTTGACAAACTTGTGTGTATTTCTGATGTAGAACATGATGTTTTATACTATTTATAAAGTGTGGAAAAGCTGAATCCACAGCTGAATCCACAGTTGAATCCACAGTGATTTTAGTGGTTGCCTCTAGTCCAATCTTTTCATAATCAAAGATTATGCAACAAATACATCACTTTTTATCATTTATATAATTCATCCCTAATGGAGTTCATTTTACTCTATTTTTCCAGGTTTTGTACATGAATTCTATATTTTGCCAAAAGTTCAATATCTTTCTAATACTTTATATTCAAGAGGGGAAACACAGCTTCCTGTATGTAGTGACTGAAACAATTTGGTCCAAATGGTTGATGCTATAGGCGAGATATCCAAAGATTGTTCACGTGAAAATTATGACTCTTTTCCAGGATTTTACATCACATTATTTGTTTTATGGACTATTCAGTATGCATTGCACCAACACTAATTACTACACTAATAAGTCAGCGTGCTACCAAGATGTTTTGCCATTATAATTACGGCCACATGTTGTTGTCCTTCCTCAAATAGTCCAGGCTTAATTGCATCATTTTTCAGGAGAATTTATGTGGTGAAGCTTAATTCAGAATTAGTACATGAGTAAATGAAGTGTAAACTATTTTTTTGCACCAACTCGCATACAGAATGACTGGTCTAGAGAGGAGAGCTGCCAACCTTTAATGTTCCCATGTCTGTGGTAACCTCAGATGGGCCTCCTATGGTCACTTAGAGAATGTAGTTCACCAAATGGCAAAGGAATCTGGGTGGACACACAGAAAGACTGTTCATGGTGCTGGTACCGTGAGTTGTCATCATCTCTGCTATTCATTTCTTATGTCTCTTGGGGATTATTTTTCCTTCTTGAGACTTTAGTGTCTTCATCTCAAATTTAACAAATTGTTCAAATGATCTCTGGTTTTCTCCAGCTCTCTCTTTTAATGATGTTTTACATCTGTTAGTGTAGTTCTGTGAAGGGAATATTAACAGTCATCCTGCTCGTAAAAGGGTTACTGTTCTTTCCCATACTTAAAATTATGGAAAATGGACACCAACAGAATGAATTCTGCATTCTATAAACCACCCTCATTTCCAACATTTACCTTCATAACTACTTCCTTACACTTTCACATCTTCTTTTATTTTTTCCTTTTCTTCCTGAAAATAAAAATGAATTTGATTTTGTGGATAAGTGCATATTGCCGCCCTGGTATTTGGAAGTTGGGCTCTGATTATTGGTTGTATTGTACGTTGGTGTGGACAAAAGGCATTTTCATGTCCCATGCTCTGAACACTTAGATTGTTCCTTAGCTTGTGACTTTAAGTTCTAATATTTTTAAACTAAAAGGTTCTGGCTATGGGGTGATGTAGAAAATGGCTCCAAAAGTAAAGTCTTTCCCTTTCTTCCACAAAACACCATGCCATGGTTGAATGTGACAACGATTCCTAGTCATGCCCAAGAGCTCTTATTAACCAGTTATGTTTTACTCCTACAAAGCAGCAGGGTTTAAGAGAAATTCTTATCTCCCTGGGTCTGAGCAGAAAGATAAGAAGGGTGGGAAGATTGTGACCTACTTCTGCCTCATTCAGGAGACTCTTTGAAACTTAGTTTCCTCACCTGTAAATTAACTTTAATAATCCTATTAATATGATTAAATGAATAACATATAAAGCATGTGTTTCACAAGGCCCCTAAAAAGTGTTGATTTTCTGTGTTCAGGTGAGCCAATAAGTATGTACAATTGTTGGTAAGAGCATTCCTGGTGGCAAGACACAAATTATAGAAACGCAGGTGCTCATAGAGCCCCAAAGTGGAACCCAAGGCTCATGAAAGGAAACATTAAAAAGAAGCAGAGAATGGTAAGTGTGGCCAGGTCTTAGGAGGCTACACATATCAAGCTGTATAATTGAGCTTTATGCTGGTTCTGAGAGTTGAGGATTAATCACAGATTGCACAGCAAGAAGTGTACAAGGTCTCCTCCAATCTATTCTATGAAAACACTTTGGTGCACATTAGAAAAAAATCACACCTTTTTTTAAGACACATGTTTCATTAGTCAGAACTTTATCCTGCTGGTGAGATGCAGAGAGAAAGCTTATACAGTGTTGGTGGGATTGCAAGTTAGCCAAACCACTGTGGAAAATAGACATAAATGTAGACTTACCGTTTGATCCAGCAATCCCATTGCTGTGGATCTGTGAAAAGAAAATGAAGTGATTTTATAAAACGACACCTGCACACATATGTACCTCAGCAAAATTCACAATTGCAAAGATATGGACTAAACATAAATTCCCATCAATTCTTGAGAGGATGAAGAAAATGTGGTATATATACACCACGGAGTGCTGCTCTGCTATAAGAAGGAATGAAATAATCCCGTTTGCAGCAACTTGGATGGGACTGGATATGATTATTCTAAGTAAAATATCTCAGGAATGGAAAACAGCCCCTTGTACTCTCTAATAACTAGGAACTAATTGATGGGAACACGTGGGCACAAAAAGATACAAAGATCGTAGGAAATCAAGAAGCAGGAAGGAGGAGAAGATGGAAGGGTAGAAACCTATCTGTCAGGTACGATGAACACTTTTGTAAAAGCCACAACATAAGCATTATACAAAGTATTCATGTAACAAAACCATTTGTGCCCCTTTATAAAAAGTTCATCATTATGGTCAGTATGCAGGGCTGTGGCATCTGTGGTGTGTGAGTTGTGCTCTCCTGAGGAAAGGCACCAGTGTACAGTGCACCTGGATAATCGCAGGAGACGACAGTCTTTGGCCTGCAGAATTTCATGATCTCAACTGTAGGATGGAACAAGGAGTGATGGAGTCATCCATTCTCTCTTTCAAAGTATACTGGGTATACAGAGGCAAAAAGACATTTCCTGATCTTGATGAACAGAGAGACTAAATTAGAGAGGAGTGAATGGGGTTCCAAGGTTCTGATGACTTGGTATTAGCTGCTGTGCTGTGTCATGAAGGACCCAGAGCCAGCACAACAGCCCTGCAGAATAAATTATCTTGATTGGGCACAGCTTTATCCCACAGTCTCAGGAAGGAGGACTGATGGCACCTGGTAAGTATCTGTCACACTCCCTTTAAAGCAGTGGCTGTTAACCAGCCTGACTTTGCTCCCCTGGGGACACATGCAATGTCTGTAAACATTTTGGGGTGTCTCCACTGGGAGGCTGCCATTGGCATCTAATGAGTGGAGGCTAGAGACGATGGTAAACATCCTACAATTCAAAGAACACACCCCTCCTCCCACCAGTGTTCATAGTTCTGAGACTGAAAATACTTGGTGTAAACATTATCCATTATGTTACTGTAAGAGTTCAAGTGGGAGAGAGTAGAGAATGAGATAATGTTCCAGCAACAACACAAGATGAAAAATAGACAAAAGAAAGAGAATGGCATCATTAGAAAAAGAAAGAATATTTCTCTCTCTCTCTCTCTCCTTTTTTTTTTTTTTTGTGACAGAGTCTCACTATGTCACCTTCCGTAGAGTGTCACAGCTCATAGCAATCTCAAATTCCTGGCCTTTAGTGATTCTCTTACCTCAGCCTTCCAAGTAGCTGGGAATACAAGTGTCTGCCAAATGCCCAGCTATGTTTTTTTGTGTGTATGTAGTTGTCATTGCTGTTTAGCAGGCCCAGTCTGGGTTCGAACCCATCTGCCTTGAACCTATGTGGCCTGCACCCTAACCACAGAGCATGGGTACTGAGCCAAAAAAGAATGTTTCTTAATTGATTGGAAATGGAGGCACAGCAAGGGAGAGGAGTCAGAAACAGGCTTGAGACGTACAGTTTGAATGACAGGAACAGTGGTGGTGACATCACCATAACATCTTGGGTGGACATGATTAACTGCAGGGGAAAGGGAGGAAATGGATTTGGCTTTTTGGGTGTTGAGTTGATGATGGGACAGTCAGATGGACACATCCGGGAAGAGTCAGAGATTTGGGGGTAAATTTGGGCCACTGGAAACATCTGGGCCCGGGAGGTACTGGCAGTGTACTTGGTGTGAGAGTGAATTCCCCTTCAGAGGCCGCTTGGCACAAGCCTCACTCAGTGAAGAGAAATCCCAGCACACGTCTCACAGGCTGAGGCCTTGGTGGCTGAAGAACAGGGTTGGGTATCACCCATCCTCCCACCCGCCACTTTCAAAGAACCACAACATCTTATCCCTTTCTACACCCACATTTACTGCCTTCCAGGCTAAATCCCTCTGAAGTTAATGGGTACAAAGGATGGGGCCATGAGGGGATGTGGGGAAGGAGTGGAATCTGTCCCACACGTCTTCTATTTCCATTAAATTACATGGGTCTTGAAAGATAAAAGGAAAAGGTCTGGGGGCAAAACACATTTTAAGTTTCACTGAAACACATTTTAGGTTTCCTAATCTGGAACTGGAGAGTTGCCTCCATCCAGCCAGAGACTGTGAAGCAAACGTCTTCGGGGCTGGAACTGGTCATGTAAAATCTGGAGCCTCCTAAATGGAGGGCAGGGATTTTGAGTCTCTCTCATCACAGAGAGACGTGGCAATTGCATTTTCTGAGCGTTTCCATTTTTATGAGATTAGAAACTTGCTATTAACGAGACAGAGCAGAAGTAACCCTATCAGCCTGTCTTCTGTCTTTTCCCCCCCTTCCTCCTCTTTTTATTTCCCTTCCTTAGGCAAATATTTGTTACATGCTAACTCAAGGCCTCAAGGATAGAAAGAAGACATTTTATAGTAGTCAAAGTAGTTCTGCATTTTGTGGTTATGTGCTCTTTACAACCACTTACCGCAGGGCAGGCCAGGTATTATTATGTACACTTCTCAAATAAGGAGCTTGGGCTCAAAATGGTTTTACCTTACTTAAAAATTATATAGTGTCTCGTTCATTCAGGCTGCTATAACAAAATACACATGCCTTTAACTCGGTAGCTTATAAACAATGTAAATTTATTTCTCACTGTCCTGGAGGCTGGATAGTCCAAGACCCAGGCACCAGCACATTCGGTGTCTGGTGAACTGGTTCCAAGATGGTGCTTGCTAGCTGTGTCCTCAGAAGAGGAGGGGACAGGGAGTTCTCTGAGGCCTCCTTTATAAGAACACAAATATCATGAGGGCTCTTTTTTCAAGACCTCATCACCTTCCAAAGGCCCCACTGCCAGATACCATCACATTGATAATTAGGTTTTCAACATAGGAATTTTGGGAGGACGCAAGTACTCAGACCATGCACTATAGCTAGTTGGTTACAGCTAGAAGTCAGGCTCCTGATCCTAGTCTGAGTGAGAATGGCAGAGGGAACTTGGAGTGGCAATAGATGAACTTTGAGAAAATTGACTACAAAGCCCAAACATACTGAGAACAGCAGTAGAAAAAGTAAGACTTATAACTCAATCGACTTGTCACAGGAGACTCCACTGGCTGGGTTTCCTCATCGTAAATGGGAGCATGACACGAAAAGAATGGTTTGAAAACATTTTTTTAACAGTTAAAACATACAAAAACACCCTTTAGAACTTTGATATATCAAACAGATTAAAGTAGATCTGGTTGGACTGAAGGGACTCCGGGGAACCCAGAACCGGCCTGCTTGCTCTCTGTCCCATCACCCACTTTTGCCACCAGTGACCACTTAGGCACTTGCAAGCCTCAGGATTCTGCAGGATACAATGTGAATTCCCTGGACCTGCATCTTTCCTGACCTAACAATTTGAGTTTCCAGTCAGGATCATATTTGTCTCATATGCATTTATTTTAGTTTCATCATTTCACGTTATAGTTGAGGAAACTGAGGGTGTGGTAGGTTAAGCAACTTCCCTGAGACTATTTCTTGAAGGTAAGGTGACTCGATACCTGGGCTTTTTGTACTGCCTGGAGCTGCCTCACAGGGGATCTGAAATTTCCTGCTTCCACAGAAAGCACCTCCGGTATAGTAGCTGTAGTGTGCTGGGATCTAAGGCCTGCGGGAGCTGGTCAGCTCACCCTCTCTGCTCTATGAACAAAAAGCCTATGTGTGTCATTCCTATTTGTGTTCATGATACACCAGCCTGCCTCATGATGTTATTTTAATCATTAAATATAAATCAACTGAAATAAAAAAGACGTGGCATAAACGGTATGGCTGTGGGGAGTAGAAAAGATAGAACAAGAGGGATGCAGCCATTCATTCATTCCCTCAACGGCAGTGCCTACTGTATCCTAGGTACTGTACTCCAAGTGCTGGCAATGTGGAGTAGTCACAAGAAACTACAGTCCCTGCCCTTGTGAAGTTTACAGTGCAGTGGTAGAAATAAGGCAGTGATCAAATGACTTGGCCAGTCTTACAGGACAAACTGATACATCCTAAAAAGTAAACGTATTGTTACTATGAGAACAGAGACACCAACGCAACATGGGGAGATCAGAAAAGGCCTCCCTGAGGAAGTGGCATGTCACATGACTTTGGAAGGAAGAGGGCAAATTACCCAAAAATTGAAAGGAAAAATGGTCCAGGGAGATGGGGGAGCAGGAGTGTGGGGGAATAGACGGGTATTGCTGGACTGGAGAGATGAGAGGGGGATGACATGAGAGGTGGTCAGGATTCAAACTATTGAGTGCCTTCCAGAATGTGTGAATGGCCCAGATTTTATTCTGAATGCAGTGGGGAACCACAGAAGGAAGGGTTGCAGGCAGATTATGGGCTAAGAATAGAATTTTTAAAAGAGCATCCTGGATATCACATAGAGAAGAAGCCAAAGATAAAAAACTCTAGATCCATCTGGCCTTTAAAATTATCAGAAACTGGCCAGGCACAGTGGCTAATGCCTATAATCCTAGCACTCTGGGAGCCAAGGTGGTTGGATTGCTTGAGCTCAGGAGTTTGAGACCAGTCTTAGCAAGAGTGAGACCCCATCTCTACTAAAACCAAAAAGTTAGCTGGGTGTTGTGGCAGGTGCCTATAATCCTAGCTACTCAGGAGTTTAGGCAGGAGGATTGCTTGAGCCTAAGAGTTTGAGGTTGCTGTGAACTATGATGACACAGAAGCCTAGCCTAGACGACAGAGTGAGACTCTGTCTCAAAGAAAAAGAAATACAAAAATAAAAATAAATTACCAGAAGCCACCAGATAGAGTTTCGGAAATAGTCAAATATGATCTAATCTAAGCTCTGATGAGAACATAATGAACAGTAGACTTTTTAGCATTTGAGATATTAATATGTGTGAGTGTATAACTGAAAAAAAAATAAACCTACTTTTAAATTTGGGTTCATTAGCTGTGTGATAGCAGACGGTTTCACCCCTCTGTCCCTTTGTTTCCTCATCCACCCAAAATAGATAATACCTACCTTACAGAAGTTGTATAATATACAAACATTTAAAAAGGGCAAGATGTCTGCCACTGAAAACAATAACTATTAATAATTTTGTGCAATTTAAATTTTAGGTTCTGAATTGATAATTCTTCCGCTTATAAATGAACTAACGTCTTTCGGGGAGTCAGATGCTTAATCGAGAAAACTCAACAGATGATTAAAAATTGCCCACTGAGCTGAACAATGACCGTTGATATTATGTATATTAACAGGTGCTTAATTGACATTTCCTGCCCCATGAATCTGTTGCCAAGATCAATCTGCTCCAGTGGGTTCCTGAGGCTGCACAGGTGTAGCCTCTCTTTGAACACCTCGCTTAGAAGTGCCAAGTGCATATTTTGGCAATCGGAATCCAAAGTAACCCAATGATTTCAGGAAGATTCACAGCCAAAGCCTCTTTTTCAATAACAACCAATTTAGCTTAAAGCTGAAGGCTGTGCTGACCCAGAGTAAAGGCAGCCAATGCTCATTTGGCACCTGGTGCAGACACGTTGCAGCCAAAGGGCTAGTACCCCCCAGAGGGGGGCCAACCACAGCAGCCCAGCTCTTCCAGGAAGATCACTTGGTGCCCTATCTCGGTCCCTGTTACGAGGCCAATACACCTATTCACTGGTGCTATGTGGGTGGCCACTGGCTCAGAGCTACTCTCTTCCATGAAGAGATGCCCTCAGCACCCACCAGATTATGCCTCCTCTTCCACTGGAGACAGACTGACTGAGCTGCCATTAGAGAAGGCTGGCCCTTTGGTCGCCAGAAGATCTGGCTGAAGCTAGTCTTCCCTTCAGACCACATCTTTATTTTTTTCCCCTTGCCTATCCTGGTCCTCATACTCCCTGTCTCCTGAGAATATGCCCTTTGTTACATCATTTGCGCAAGAATCTCCATCTCAGATGATGCCTTTAGGTAACTCGGTCACATTTAAAGCATGGAATTGTTCATTGAGAAACCCACGGTGAGTAGGAAGGGATCTGTGAGGCTGCCAAGTGGGACACCAGAGTCACAGCAGATAGCTGTGGGGGTTAGACAGATCTGGGTTTGGGTCCTAGAACCACTGTTGATTGGCTATGTGACCTCTTGAATACTTCTTTAACTCTCTGAGTGACAATTCCATTCATTTCAATGGCTAAAAATGAGATGAGTAGATCTATCTATGTCAAAGTACTATTACATGAGAGTTTGAGAAGTGCTTGGTTTAAAGTTTTTCTAACATACTACCTTACATGATACACTTTGTGTGACAAGTGCTCGCTCAGCCACTTACTCAATAGACCTTTACTGGCTATTTGTGGTACGCCAGGAATTGTGTCTGGGCTGGTAGAGAGAGTAGCCTTGGTCATCCTTCCTCAGGGTCACCACCATCTGTCTAGACAGATCAACAGTGGTTATGAGAGTGACAAGTTTCATACGTGGTGACCCTGAGGGAGGGTGACCAAATGTGCTTGGGGGTTCTGGGGAAGCAATGTGAATGTTTCATAATTCTGCATGATCATATACTTTGTGAAGAAAAAACCTTGGCAGTTTGGGTTAAAGGATGACTGAATAGCAACCTCCCGATGGTAAAAATGTCTCAAAAAGAGAGTGAGAAATTATCTCACTAATAGTAGTTAAGTCTCAAAGGAAGATAAAACCAGGACACATTTGGTTACATTATACAGTGTTGTAACAACATGGGACCTTTCCCAGAGATTTAAAGAAGAAAGGTTGATCTCCCTCTCACTAAAAGAGAGAGGAAAGCTGTCCAGTGGTTCCTATATAAGTTCCCAAACTCATAACCATGAGATTCCTCTCTCTGTATCTGCCCATGCATCTTCCCTCACCACTGTTCTGAGTGGCTGAGAGGGCCAGCAGCCAGTGCTCTGCTGCCACTGCAGAAACCACCTGCTGCTGTAGATAGCAAAAGGTCTGACCTTTGATACTGATGCTTGTTCTTGGAATAAAATAGACATCAATATTAAAATGTTAGCGGTGGTATAAGTCATTAGATAAGAAACCACAGTGTAGCATGGGTGTAAGTCAGGAAAGTTGAAATGAGGTTCAGAAGTGAAGAAAAACATTCCAGGCTGAGGAAGCAAAATGGGTTCGAAGATGGATGCATGAAAATAAAATGTGAGGATCCTATTAATGTCAGTGCAGAAACATTTCAATTATCTGTCTTTGAAGTCCATATTCCTTCCCCATTAGGTGCGGTCTGTTTCCTTGGCATTCTTGCAAACAATAGTGTTTGGCCATCATCAGTGCTGTCTCAGTGGTGTCCTATTTTAGGGAGGGAAAATTAAGCAAATGGTAACATTAGGTCTTGAGGTAATATATTATAGAGGATAAATATTTTTTTCCCTAAATCTCAAAAGCAATGTGAATGGAAATAGAGAAGCTCTGATTGCTCAGGGGGTATTTAAGAGCCAGGGAGGAGCCCATGAGAATACATGTGTGGATCTGAGCTAGTTGGTCCACACAGCCCCAACAGAGGGAGATTGCTATCTGCAGAAACAAAGAAAGTGATTCACAGGAGAAAAATTGGGGAATGGGCAAAGAACAGGATTTAAGAAACCCCACTGATGCCTGGTATCACTTTTCTACATCCTAGCCCTAATGGTAGATGCCCAGTGCTATGGGTTTCTCAGGGGATATTTCTGTGGTTTGGAGGTTTGAGGTATTTAATAACATATTTGGAAAGCTTTTTCAAGTCCACTTTAAATGAAAAACATTAACTTAATGATATAAGAAGACAGCCTTTACTCTTTGAATAATGTTATTTTTGGAAGTACTCAAATATACTTGCAGAGTTATGATGTTGGCAGGCACAAGCATAGAGATGCCAGAAGAAAATCTCTTACCTGCAGCAATAATAATAACTCTTTACATCTAAGTAGTGTAAAAATATTGTCACACACATAGTTTCATTGTATCTGTGAGAAAAGAAGGCAGCCAGGAATTATGAGAAAAGTAGGGCCCGTGGGATGGAACAGATCTGGGCCCAATCCCCCTTCCACTAGCATGTAATCCTAATCAAATTTCCTGACCTGTCTGGAGCTCAATTTCCTTATTCATAAAGATGGGAAACAAGTGACTTGCAGGGTCAGCTGGAAGCTCAGACCTCCACTGCAGAAATCACCTAACATAAACTAGCTTAGTAGGGTCTTAGTGACTTCGCTTTTTAACTTTGTATTAGATTCAAGTAAATTGAGATAGCGTGTTAACAACTTCTCTTCCTCCTTTTTCAGAGAAAAAATGAAAACTTGACTGAGGTAAGTGACAATGCCAAGGTCACCCAGGTAGAAAATAAAAGAATTGAAAACCCATCTTTTGTATTCTCAAGATGAATTATTTCCATGACACTATGCTTCAGTCCTGGTTGTGGCCATTTTCTGAGTAGTTCATGTGGTGGCAAAGAGAGTTTATAAGATAAAACTGTGAAAGTTTGACAGAAGTTCCGTCTTCCACTCCATCAAAGATATCCACTTCCTAGTCCCCAGAACCTGTGAATTTGTCATATTACGTAGTAAAATGAACTTTAAAAATGTGAGTGAGTTTGGGGTCTTGAGATGAGGGATTATCTCAAACCATCTCACAGACCCCCCCCCCAAAAAAAAGAATCTTTGTAAGAGGAAGACAGGAGGTCAGATAGGAGTTGACAGGCTGTGCTACCAACTTTGAAAATGGAGGAAGGAGCCACTGGCCAGGGATGTGGGCAGCCTCTAAAGCAGGAGAGTAAAGGGGTAGACTTTCTCGTAGAGAGGAGGCCAAAGGGGACACAGCCCTACCGATCCATTTTAGATTTCTAATCTCCAGACTGTAAGATAATAAATCTGTGTTGGACTAAGCTACTGAGTTTGTGGTGATTATTTATAGCAGCAGTAGGAAATGAATATAGATGCCAATAGAAACTTTAACCTGAGGGGTGGTGGGGAGACCCAGACCTTCTGAACCTAATCTACCCACATTTTAACAATGGTGATGTTTCACAAGTAAATGCCTGATGTTACCTCTTCCTCAAAATAGTGTTGCATGTAATACTCTCATTTTCTTCAAATGCAAAATGGGAATCTTAATAATGGAGATTAAAGAATGAAAAAAGAGAATGTTAACTGTTTTGTGGATGGTGATATAGCTCATGTAAAGTTGGGCCTTAGTAAAGTATTCAGTATTAACAGTGTAGTTGTGAGTTAGGAGATTCCCTAAGAAGTCATAGAGAGAAACTTGCATCAAGAGAGGTTGTATTTGCCCCAAAGAACTGTTTAAGATATTTCCTCTTATAGGAGATACTGAATCATGGTATCTTACAGTTGGAATAGACTTAAAGGATGTTGGATCCATCACTTGGTGAATGTCTCCATCCTCTGTGAGGAGTCACAGTATAAGATTTATCAGGAAATGGGACTTCTCCTGTTCCTACACTCACACTGCACCACTTGAATCCCACCACAACCATTCAAAAATAGATCTAGCCCATAGTAATACCTTATGTTTTAAGGGAAAGTCCAAGTAGGTTCTTGCAAATGTCACAAAATTGGCTAAAGTCATTTTAGGCCATTCCTGGCAATTCTTTTTAATGCCTAGTTGAACTGTTTCATGGAGGCCTAGGTTGCAAAGAAGAGTGAGGTATGATATTTGGGGCTGGAGCATCAATGCTGAATGAAACAGGCACAGACCTTGTCATCATAGGATCCAGAGTATGGTGGAGAAGACAGAAAATCAAAGAAATTCAATACCAGGTAAATAAACTCAGTAGATGACATGCGGAATCACAGGTCGGGGAAACCCTGACTCCTACAATTTGGGATCCCATTCCAGGTTATGTTTTTTACATGATGTGGCCTCTTTCATAAGGTAATTAAGTCACTAGATTATCCAGGAGTGTCCTACCTGTGAAGCTCATTTTCCTGTTTTCCCTCTTCCTTGCAGGGTGCATGATGAAAATTGACATGATTACACAGGTAGGCATGACCCAGCCCAACGCTGCCTAAACTCAAGGTTCACTGCCAAGAATCCTAATAACTGACCCTTCATAAGGGTCCTGATGATATTCAGAGATTTCTAATGGTGGTGAACTCCTTGCAACTTGACCTTCATGAAGTAACCCAGTCAAATAAACTCAACTTTATTACTGGTGTGAGTGAAGGAAAGGAGCAGGATTCTTTTAAACCATCTGGTTTTAGGAAGAGATTGGCCAATGGACATGAGTGATAAATTCTGGTGTCCTACTGCACAGAGGGTGACCACAGTTGACAATATTGACTTGTATATTTCAAAACAACTAGAAGAGAAGATTTTGAATGTTCTCACCACAAAGAAATGATAAGCGTTCAAGGTGAAGGATACACTAAATATCCTGATTTGATCACTACACAATATATACATGTATTGAGACATCACACTGTACCCCAAAGATATGGCCAATTACTATGTGTCAATTTAAAATATAAAACTTTAAAAATCTGGTTTAAAACCTCATGAATCACTATTTTGTGTAAAATCATATTGTGTCAAAGAGAGTAGACAAGGCATTAATTCTATAAAGTTCGAGGAGTTGTTAATACCTCAACTGGAATTAGAGACAAGATTTAGGGAAAGAATCACAATGTTTTCTGAGTATATTTCAGAATCTGGAAAAGTATTTCACTCTCTCACATGCATGTGCTTGCGTGTGTGTGTGTGTTCCTTCAGTGGGGTCTGGTGGCATGCACTGATCAGAAGAAAATGCTCTACTAAGAGTTTGATTCTGAAGATTTTTCTAGAAATGAGATTTGGATATCGACATCTCAATCTGACATCCAGATTCCTATATTAATAATGCTTCATTCAAGTGAAACTCAACAGCAAGTATTGAATTAAAGATTATTTTTAGAAAGCAAAGAAAGAGAGAATAGATGGTAGATACATTATTTTAAATGTACAAAATTATATGCTGAAATCATCATCTCTGAGATCATCCCTGACATTCTAATTACCCTAGTTTATTAAGCTTCCTATAAGACCTCAATCACAGCATTGCATTTCACTGTTTATCAGCCCTTTCTTTCTTTACATTCCTGCTTCAACTTTCTAGGCACTAAAGTTTTATTTAGGTTTCCTCCTATAGCTTTATCTCTTCTAATAGTTTCTCTTTCTTTATTCTCCAAGTCTGGTCTTTTATCCTCAGATAATTTCTTCTCTCTTTGTTCTTCAAAATGTCATGGCACAAAATGGTTAAGAGGATGTATTTACAATTATGAATTAAAATCTAGAGTCAGGTGCTACCATTTATTGACAGTGAAACTTGAAAAAATTACTAACTTCTCAGTCCTTCCATTTCCTCAACTATAAAACTGGGTGTGCTTCCTTTCTAGTATTAATGTCAGGATTAAAGGAGATTGTACACACAAAACAGCACAGTGAGTAGTACATGAGAAGTACAAATACAGATTTACTATCATTCTTATTATGAACATCATTGCCGACATCATGAACATTATCTCATCATCAACATCACCATCAACATCAACATCAACATCACCATCACCAACACCATCGCCACCACTTGTTTAGCTCTGGTCTTGGTCCCTGTCCACCTCCTGGCTTCCTATCTCTTAGCAGAAGTCCACTGGCACTTCCATTGACATCTTTGAATCCACATACTTAATTCCAATCTCATTTTTTTCCTTCAGAAATTCTACTGGATCTAAATTCCTGAATGTTTAGACATATGACAACTGGAGCCTTGTAATAATTAATTGAGAACTTGTTTCTACTAATGTCTGATTAAATAAGGCTAGAGACAGGAAATGAGGGGTGCAGACTTGTTGAGGTAGGAAGGATGTGATGACCACAGAAAACATAGATGGACTGATACAGTGGTGATTGTTTTGTAAGGAAATTGCCCAGAGCCTCCTGAAAAGGGGATCAGAGTGACCAGGGTTTTCTTCATACCCCATGCTACGAGCATTTTTCTATTTGAAGTTCCTCCTGTGCAAATGTTGTCTAAATTTAGATCAGAGGTCAAGGCACACACAGGCTCACAATCAGTTCTATAACAGGTAATTCTCTGTCTTTACATGGCATAGGGTTATTTGGAGCAACCCTGGGTGGGTTAAGTGTATCTACTGACTATTTAATGAACTTAACAGACCTTCTTGGCCTCTAGCATTTAGGCAATGAGCTTAGTACCAGCTGTGACCCTCAACATTCATTCTATCTAGGATACAGACATCTGAACCTTTTCTTTCTTGATTTATTTTTTGTCTTTGTTTATTTGATTCTATTGGCCTGAGTGTCTTAAAGTGACAAATTTTAATGCAATTTGCATTTCTATTATTCTTTGTCCACGTTATTGAAAGCTATGAATTCACACTGATAAATTAATTCAGTTACAATCAAACAAAAAATTTCTCATTCTATTTTTTCCTATCTGTGCTTGGAACTCTCTTCCCCAACTATGAGTCACATGACTTCTATTATCCTTAACATATTTCTTTATTCAATAAACTCAATTGTATGTTCCCAGTCCCTCATTGTTATCTCACCACCTGCTCCATGCAGAGTCCCTCCTTACCCAACGTGTGCCTTCATACCCCATGCTGTATCTCTGTTACCTCCCTCTCTCTTGTATCCTCTCCTTACCATCTTAAGGCTCTTATAGCTGTGGCCAGCCTGTCCCAGTGTGTGGAGTCCCTTTCTACTATATACTGGACTCTAGTACTTTCTTTCTCTGTCCCTCTCCCATTTCTTGGGAAAACTTTCTTACTTTGCTTGGTCCCTCCTCCATGGATGCCCCCACTCACTCCTGTTTAACCTCTAGTGCTCAGCACTAGATCATCCCTCTGTGTAGGGGCTCACCTCAGGCTCTGATCCTCCATACAAGGCTGAATGCCTGAAGAACTATATGCCTAATCCTGCCAGCTTGACATTGCTTATCAGGCCTTATCCCTGCATGCATGGATGTCCTATTCATCACACTTGAATTCAGGCTCCCTGTGCTGAGTTCTTTCCATGCACTTGTTCCAGGAGTTCTCAACCTGTGGGTCATGATCCATTTTTAACAATGAAAAAACATTGCAGCATTAGGAAGGTTGAGAACCACTGACTTATCCTCTCAGGCCTTCTTGGGCTATGACACCCTACACCAGTCTGCCTCTGAGGACATGCCCCTGTGTGACCCTTCTAGGCTTGGAAAGCCCTAATTAAACTCACTTCTCATCCTACTGAGGCTCAAACTACCCACTCTGGGCCACCATGGCTCTCTTTTTCTTACAAGGCATGTCAACCTAAACATGGGCCCCCACCCCAACTGATGGTGACCTGAATGAACTATCCTGAAAAGGAAGGAAAAGGAAAGAAGAAGAGGGAAGGAGGTGGAAAGACAACACAGATCCTTCTGGTGCAGTTAAGCTTTAGCTCTTACCCGCCACACTGGCTTTGAGTTTGCCCTTATATCTTACAGTTGGAGAGGGAAATACAAATGTAAGCGTGTGTTTTTAAAACAATTGCTATATTTTGTCCAGTCCATTGTAATGTACTTTGAACAGAAATAAAGACTTCCTGGGTCAATCTGGTCTTTGATATTGAATATGGTGACATTTGAACTAATATTAAAATAATGAGTGAGGAGTGAAGTAGATGAAAGGGGAGGGAAGACTGGTAAAGCAAACTTGAGGGCAGAAGAGAGTAGAAGATGTTGGGAGCTTTATGGCTGAAGTGCAGTGAGTGGAAGAAAAAGTATGGTTTGGGCTGAGGCCGGAGAGGTAGGAAGGGGCCAGATTACTCATGGCCTTTGTGACCCAGAGCACAGGGAAGCCAGATCTGACTTTCAAAGGATTTCCTACCAGGCATCTTCCAAAGTGATGGTCCTTCTTGCAATGAGGTTCTACCTTGTTCTACCGGGTAACCAATGCAATCTGGCCAATCCAGAAGTGAAATCTTAAAGAAAATTCACCAGGCATTTGTTGTGCCAGATTCCCAAATTTTTTCTTTAATTCCTCTCTACTCCTTCAGATTCCTGACTGTCTTGCTTAGATTTCAGCACATTTTTTACTTTCTAATACCTTCTCACATTAACTGCAAAGTTCTGATCTGACTGTCTTCCCCAGTGCTGTCTTTGAGATCTCAGACCAGACCTGTTTTTCAAACCCACATTCCTACTCCAGTCTGGGCTCATCCCAAGTCCTATCACACTTAGATCAAATTTCCCGCAACCAATTTCAGCTGGAGAGATAGAACTATGAGGTGAATGACATTTTATGTCAAATCAGGAGGTTTCTGTCATCTTTCATTAACACCTTCTCTTCGGAAAAGATTCTCCAGGATGACATTTGTATTGCGTTCATTTTTTTTTCTGGCTAATTAGAACTTTATGTTTTTGATGCTGCCTTTCCAAAGAGCCTTCTCTCATCTATTTCCCAATCAGAAATATGGAAACAAAGCTCATAAGGAAGTGTGGATCATGAGTACATGGAAACTTATCTGAAAACAAATTTAACTAACAAGTGTCTATACATACTTAGTGATAGTTAAAATGCTTGCAGGCAGTGCTATGACGCATGAATACAATTAATTACGGTATTTTTAAAAAGAGATGAAATTGGGGGAACACAGTAACGACTAAATGTGTAACACCTCAACTGTGTCCATATGTCCATATGTTGAGTTCTTTAGAGAAAATTCAGATAAATACTTCAAAGTGAGAAGGAAACTCTGAAGTGGCTAATAAAAACTAAGAATCATAAACAGTTGATTGATCTTCCTTTCATAGAAGAAGAAAATGCAACGTAAGCAACACTGACTATGAAGTTTAAGAGAGTTTGCTTTTCTAGTCCTGGTTACTAGCTGTATTGTTTCAGATAAATCACTATAATAAGTTTGGAAACATGTTTGTAAAATATGGAAGTATATTTCTGTATTCTAAATGCTTAGCAAAAATGTAGTAGTCACTCAAGAAATGTTAACCCCATTTTCTGTGTGAAGGGCACTATTAAAAACTCATTTCATCCTATTTAGAGTTAAAGTTGATTTTTGAAGATGGCCTTTAGGAATAGATAAATGCTAACTTTGAGTAATTAGTTCTATTAAATGAGATAAGCCTCCTCAACTACCTGTGGCTTTCCCAGTTAGAGGAAACTTTTTTAAAAAACAAAAATATATCAGAAATATGCATTAAACCACGGAATCTTAATTCCTTCAAGCTCTTTGTTCCCAACCCAGGGGAGCTAAAACACAGTCATGAAATTGGAAGATGGATGTGATTGCCCCATTTTCCAGTTTGGCACAGCACAAGCCACAAGACACAATGGTTTCTTTTCCTTCCCAGTGTGGGAATTTCTCCTCCAGTAAGATTTAAGAAGCATTTTGGGTTTTGGGGGACAGGACCTCACCTATTTAATATAGTTTAAGATGTTATTTTCTCAGATTATAAAAATAGCATTTACTCATTCTACTCTAGAACATTTAATAATTAATTGTGATAAAAAAACTGTGATGAGAATAAATAAGGTGATGTTTTATGTCACTGTAGATAAGATGGACAGGATGGGCTGTCTAAGGTGGCTTGTGGGTGAAATCTGATTGGCAGAATGAAGCACCCACAAAAAGATTCATGAGTAGAGTCTTCCCAGTGTCAGGAAGAGCAATGGCAGGTTAACAGACAGAAAGGAGCTTGGTAGGAAAGAGAAAGGAGGTCAGACAGCCTGGAATGCTGTGTGCTAAGGAGACATGATAGAAGATATAGTATAGGAAATTAACATTGTAGAGTATATTCTTCCAGCCTTTCTTCTACTCATAGACATATATTATGTTGATTAGTATCTCATGACAGTCAATATTTTCCTAAAATGGCAGAGGGCATTTGTGAACCCTGGGCACTCTAGAATGATTACTGTCTGTCAGACTTGTCCCCTGTGGGCCCAATATGGTCTGGCCTATACACTCCTGGTTTTCTCAGTCACTAGATGTGGGATACCTGAGGAAGGGTGTGACCTGGGAAGAAGTGACTCTGAAAGCTAAGGAAGACCCTGGAGAAGCTGATGACAGCTGGGTGCCATCTGTTGTTCATGTTCAAACATAGTTAAGAGAATCAGATAAAGTTCTACATAAGAAAGATGTTAAATGATTGTTAGCTAAATAAATACATTAAATAATAATAAAGACATGCATACTGTTCCCAGTTTCAAG
>CAUYQV010055463.1:0-14575 GCA_963574575.1 Galagoides demidoff
GGCGGAGGCAGGAGACTCGCTTGAGCCCAGGAGTTGGAAGTTGCTATGAGCTGTGATGCCATGGCACTCTACCCAGGGGGATAGCTTGAGGCTCCGTCTCACCAAAAAAAAAAAAAAAAAGTAACTTTAGATAATACACAAATAAACAAGAGGATATGACAGCCCTCTGACATTAATTCTGCTTCTCCAATGAAATAGGTAACCCCCTAAAATACTCCATAACACTTAGGGCACTTCAGATAAAAGCAATGCAAATGAAGCAATGAAGCAAATAACTTATGGGAAAGGATTAAAGGAGTTTAAGAGCTTAGCAAGGCAATAGTTATGGGAAGACAATGTTAAGAGTAAAGAGATTTTTCAAGGAAAAAGTAACAAAGAGTACAGGGATTTCAGCGAGCACTCATTTCTTACGTTTGATCCTCTGACTACTCACTAATGTACATTCATTCTGTTACACTGTCTTCTGGTCTGTATACTTTCACAATTTATCTTTTCTTTCATTTTCCTGCTATCTTCTGTCCTCCAACTTGATTCATAGCCCAGTCAAACTCTGTACCCATGTACTAAAGATTTTTTTAAATAACAAACTAATCCATCTAGACTCAGTTTTTAGACAGCAATATGAATCAATCACAGCTCATATTTATCACTGACATAGATGAATAAACGGAATAATTTATCAGAAGAATATTTGTTTATATTATTCAATGAGCCATAGCTATGAACATGGGATAAACCATAAAGACAAAATATCTGGCAAGTAACTAAAACACCCAACCCTGGCTTAATGGTTTATTGACAAGAAGAAAAAGTAAACTAGATAAGATTTATCACTTTAGGAGTAATACACTTCCAGTATAAATACAATGAAGTATACTACATAACAGGAAAAACTAGAATGAAATACCGTGTTTTTATTATCATCTATAACAAATCTCAATTGCAGGGAATCCCTATACTATAATATAATATAAAGGAAAAATATTCTATGGCACAGTTTTGCTTTTTGTTAAAATAAACATTTTTAAATAGACTATCCAAATGAAAGTAAACAAACAAAAGAATCATTAATCATGTCACAAACATTTTGTATTGTAAAAATAAAAAGGATTTTTAAATTATGCTAGCATCTTTAAACCTACATAGTATTAATAAATATTCTAATTGGTAATTCAACTTACCAGAAACAGGTCTTAGGCATAAAATGAAAGCATAGCTAATGTTATGAGTGACTGCAAGCTTATGAAAACTCTTGATAGTTAATTATTAAATTAAGCCAAGAAACAAACCCTAGAACGTGGAGTTATTTAAATACCTGTCTGAATTCCTGCTAAAGATGGCAAATGGAGCATACATATCTGCTTCCTTCCCCTACCAATAACCCACTAAAGTGACAAAAGAGTGATACTTTAGAACAACATAAAAATTACAAATTAACTGGTGAAAAGACTAATAAGCATCAAACTTTCTTAAGGCACAAAATAAAGAATTCACAAAGGTAATAAACTTCAACAGATTTAGCTAGATAAAAAAAAAAAAAGTTAAGTCTTCTGAAAAAGAAAACACACCATAAATAAAATCATTAAGACAGGAACAGATTACAAGGAATATAAGACACCTTTTTAAAAAGGACAACTATATATTAAAATGACTAGGTATCATTAAGAAGCAACCAAAAATATGCATTAAAAAATAGAAACAAATCAGACATTTCACAAAATAGGAAACACATAAAAAAGTGCTCAACCTGGGCAGCACCTGTGGCTCAAGGAGTATGGCATCAGCCCCATATACCAGGTGAGGCGGGTTCAAGCCCTGCTCCGGCCAAAAATGCAAAAAAAAAAAAAAAAAAATTGCTCAACCTAATTTCTAATCAGGGAAATACAAATCAAAACAAAAATTACTTTTTATTTGTTAATAAAAACAGGATTTTTTTTTCTGTGAGAAAAAAGCTAGTACATTGCTAATATTTTGTTAGCAAAAATATTATTATTCTTTAGCTTACTATTTTGACTTAGTGGTATATTTTGGTCATGTTTCCTTTTACTAGGATGACCAAGATATACCCCTAAGTCAAAATAGTAAGCTAAGGAATAATAATATTTTTGCTAAAAATAATTATCAGTATACTAAATTATTAATAGAGATTACTTTGAGGAAATAAAAGTAGAGAAAAGAGAATAAATTTTCCAATTTTGTTCTATGAAACAACCTACATATTTCTTCAACTTTTTACAAGAATATAATCTCATAAAAAGTTTAAAAAGAAAAAGTGAATTCATAGTATTAGACAACAAGAAAGCTAATTATGCAGAATTTTTATAAAATGAAAGCAGATAGGATCCAACTGACAGAAAAATAAAAGCAAAGCCACAAAGACACCAGATAAGTGTAATTCTTTCTTAGAGAGTCCTGGAAGCACTGAAGAGTTGTCTGTGGAACAAGTGATACAATAATTAAAATTAAGAAGCCTACCCCATCATCCACTTTACATCAGAGAACGACACCTGTTATTGAATGACATTTAAACAGCTGCTGAAAAAAACCAAAGCCACAACCAGAAAAACCTAGCTAAAATAAATGAAGGACCAAGATGAGCTAAGGAAGAAATAAAGAAAAGTCAATAATCAGAAGATTATCTGCTGGGGGAAGAGCAGGAAGGGACTTAGTATCCTTATTAGAGAGACTGCAGTGATGCTGTAGCCATAAAACAAGCACAGGGTACAATGGGGAAAAAAGGCCTCACAAAACAAAGTCCTCAGAAAACAAGAATTGTTAAAATTAAAAACTACAGTTATCAAAAGCAAACATGCAATGATTGCTGGGAGAAAATGTTAAGGAAATGTATCAAAATGTAGAAAAAATATTTTTTAAATATATGATAAAAGTTAAGAGATGAGGATAAACTCATAAAATTCTCATCAACCTAATATAATTAATTTGACAAATATTACTGAGCACCTACTATGTATAAAAAACTGTGTTAAGCATTGAGGAAAGAGCAATGAACAAAAAAGTACCTACCTTACATTTAAGTCATAGGAGAGAGGCTAAAAATGTCAAAAGCAATGAAGAAAAATAAAGCAAGATAAGAAAATAGTAGTAGGAATACACTTTCACAGGGAGTGATCACTATGATCTGATAACGTAACATGAGAGCAGGGACTCGAATAAAGAGATGGAATAAGTTAGAAAGCAAGAAAAGATGGAGAAGGAAAACAAATAAGAAAACTGATTTAGATGAAAACTGATCAGAGGTGAAGTCTTCAGCCTAAAAAGGCTTGCCAAGCACAAGAGCATCATACCTGAGATACATCCTGTGACATAGAATTCAAAGGCAAAAAAAAGAAAAAAATTCCTGAAAGTCTTCAGACAAAAAAAAAAAAAAACGAGACTACCAACAGTGACTACTTTCAGGGAATTAAGAGAGGCTGCGGCAGACAGATTGCTTGAGCTCAGGAGTTCAGACAAGCCTGAGCGAGAGATCCCATCTCTATTAAAAATAGAGAAACTAGGGGCGGTACCTGTGGTATATGGCTGGCCCCATATATCGGAGGTGGCGAGTTCAAACCCGGCCCCTGCCAAAAACAGGAAAAAAAAAAAAAGAGAGAGAGAGAGAGAGAAACTAGCTGGGCACAGTGGTGGTTACCTACAATTTCCCAGCTATTAGGAAGGGTGAGGCAGGAGGATTGCTTAAACCCACAAGTTTGAGTTTGCTGTGAGTGATAATGCCACAGCACTCAACCCTAGTGAAACTCTGTCTCAAACAAATAAACAAACAAAAATTAGTACAAACTAACTATAGTGTAGAGACTTTACCTGGATCTTGATTCATATAAACAGTGTTTTAAAAATATATATAAGACAATATGTAGATAATTTATAAAACAATCAGGAAAAATTAAAAACTAGTTATCTGAGGATTTCCTAAGAATGTTTTGAAATACTTAACACACACACACACCACCCCTTTATGAAGAGGCAAAGACGCAAATCAAACATTCCTATCGAGCAATCATAAACCTAGTTATTAAAAGTTAAACTATTTTCCTTTTTTCTTAGTTTTCCCTACCTGATTTTAAGTGATTTGTCTTCAGTGGTTATGCCATTTAGGAATGACACATTGCACCATCCTCCTTCTTAATTCTGAATCTCAGCTCTCCAAGACCTCCAGTGTTATTGATCTGCTAGAATCTCTCATTAGTAACAAAGTCTATGATACATTGGACAACAATGTTATGCCTTCACAGATTTCTTTTAGTAGACAACAGATAATTTTAAATTTTAAGTTATAACATGCTTTTAATACATCCTAACTGTAGAAATGAGGTTGGTAACTTCTAATGGTTTTAATGAGTTCTCTTCCCACCTTTCAATAAAACCAATACTTTATTTTCTGAAAAGAAAACAATTAAGGCATGAGAAAAATCTTCTCTGTAGAGGCCTTCAATCTCTCTCTCACCAAAACTAACAGAATTTAAGTGTTCCCTACTGCTAATTTAGATTTAAGTACATCAGCTTGACCACCATTTTCAAAATTTGACCATGAAAAAACAGATTCCATTGGTAAAGAAGAAAGTACAAATGATTCAGTAGAGAAAACCTGCCCAGTATTCCACTGAACTGCCACGGAACTTCGAAATAATGTATCTATAAACCTGTACTTTTGAGTTTTTAAAACCACAAATCTACAACTATACCTTTCAGAGATTACTCTAAGAAACTGTCAATGAGTAGCCACTCAATATCTATTATATATGCCACACACTACTTATTTAAAGGCCACAGTTTGCAAAATGCCCCATGTAGGAAGACAAAATATTTGTGGCACAATCCAGGTGGGGTGACTTATGGCTGTAATTCTAGCACTCTGGGAAGTTGAGGCTGGTGGATTGCTTGAGCATTGGAGTTCAAGATCAGCCTCAGCATAAGTGAGGCCCAGTCCCCACTAAAAGTAGAAAAGTAGTTGGGTGTTGTGATGGGTGCTTATAGTCCCAGCTACTTGGGAGGCTGAGGCAAGAGAGTCTCTTGAGCCCAAGAGTTTGAGGTTGTTTTGGGCTATGGCACCATGGTATCCTACCCACAGCAACACACTAAGACTGTCTTAAAAAAAAAAAAAGACATAGGTTTTGCCTTCGTAGTCCTATGGTATGCTTGAAGAATGGATACCACACTTTAAAATGCCAAATCATGCAATATAAAGTATAGCATAAGTTCAGAATCTGCAAGATAACAGGATAAAGTCAAAAGGATCTTCATAGATAAATGATATAATATGTCTAGGTATATCACTTGAGACTGGGCAAAATTTAATAGGTGATAGTAACAGAAGGGGAAACTTTTATGGGTAAGAAACAGAATGGACAAAAGCAAAGTGCCTGACCTAAGCTCAGTGTAAGTATGCGAGTCTAAGAATGAAGTGCAAAGGTGAGAATACATACAATAGAATAGTATCAGAAATGATTGTCTCTAAAGATATCACCATTCTTAAATTAAAAGTACAATAAAGACCAAGGCATAGTGGCTCAGACCTGCAGCCTATAATCCCAGCACTTTGGGAAGCTTTAGCAAGAGGATCACTTGAGCCCAGAGCTCAAAGTTACAGTGAGCTATGACTGAGACATTGCACTCCAAGGTTGGGCGACAAAGTGAGACTTAGACAGACAGACAGACAGACACGTGCACGCACACACACATACACACACCAGGAATCCCCTGCCACTCTTTTACAAGGGATCAGATAATTATTTTTATCTTCATCTTAGGATGACATGTGAGATTCCTAACTATAATCTTTCCTCTAGTAAACAGGAAATATTCTAAAATGTCATTTATCATTTCTCCTACCATGTGATTAAACAAGCTTCTAACAGAATAAAAGTTTGATATCAAAGTCTAGGAAGAAATATGAAAACACCCAAGAAGGAAAATGAAGGCAGAATAGCCATCTCTGTACTTTTATTTCCAAACACTAGTATTTAGAATCAAATAATTGTTTCCCCCCAAATCTTCTGGAACTGATTCGTTCAAAAGAACATGACACTCAAATTTTCTACTAGTAACATCTCAGTGCTCCACAATCTACCCATTCAAGGAAGTTGTGCTCAAACTCATTGCCTACTTCACAAAATGTCATGTTTCCTATGGCATTGCTTTTGCTTATTTAAATATAAGGTCAGAGGCTCGGCGCCTGTGGCTCAATCCGCTAAGCCGCCAGCCACGTACACCTAAGGTGGCGGGTTCGAATCCCCAGCCCGGGCCTGCCAAACAACAATGATGGCTGCAACCAAAAATGGCCAGGCATTGTGGCGGGCGCCTGTGGTCCCAGCTACTTGGGAGGCAGAGGCAGGAGACTCGCTTGAGCCCAGGAGTTGGAGGTTGCTATGAGCTGTGATGCCATGGCACTCTCCCCAGGTGGATAGCTTGAGGCTCCGTCTCAAAAAAAAAAAAAAAAAAAAAGCAAGGATGAAGTTTTCTGGGAAATATTAGAGCTGTAAGGGAGCATTAAATGTGCTTCAGTCAACTTCTCTATTCTATTAAGTGAGAAAGAAAGCCAACCATAGTTAGTGGAATACTAATACTGGTACATCTTTCCAAAGCTGGTTGACCCAGCTGTTATGCCAGTTTATCTCCCTCTTTTGCTGGTGAACATGTCATGTTGCTAGCTCAGCACCTAACCACAGATAACATACAACTTACTGCTACAAAACAAATACAGTGATGACTTATACACATAGCACAATATAACTTTACCTTTGAACAAGAGAAAATTATTAGATATAAATTCCAAGTCAAAGAAAATCTGACTCAGCAATCCAGGTATATATAATATTCTTGCACAATGTTTCTAAAATGGGGCTAGGAGACTGCCAGGATATACATTCTTAGTGGGGCCTATGAACGCGCTGCTCTAGGAGAATTTAAGTCTAGTGTTTAATATCAATTATTTAAAAAATTGATTTAAAAGTGTAAAATTAGGATAATCCATTTATAATACCAGTATTGTCATGACACTTGAAGGCCTATAATGGTTCTGATTGTAACCAAACTGATACCAGACAATATCTCTGTCATTGTTTGGGACTTTATACTTAAATGATATGCTTAATAAGTGAAGGTCAACCTAATGTTTCATTTTAGTTTACCGAGAAAGGCAGCAAGTTAACAGATATCTCAGAATAGTAGCCATGCCAAACCTGCAGTGTGTGTCAAGTCACCCAGTAACAATAATCACCATTTTACCAAGACTTAACTAGGTGTCCTAAGTACTTTTTATGGATTTTATCAATTAGTCTCCTCAATACTGTTTAAGATGGGTACTATGATCCTAATTTACAGAAAAGAAAATGAAATCTCAGAGAAATTAAATAATTTTCCTAAGGAAATATAGTTAAATAAATCCTGAGGTAGGATTTGAACCCAGGCATTTTGTCCTCCAAGAGATTTAGGAGGTACAAGTATTCTGTCACATGGATGAACTGCATAATGCTGGAGTCAGGAGTTTAGAACACTTTAATGTGTATATACATATAACTAAAATAATTATAACAATATGTAAGTGAACACTGGGCTTCTTAAGAAACTGTTTTACTTTAAAAAGGGTCCATGTGTCACTCCTGTTTCAAAAACACTGTTCATACCTGTTAGAATAATTCTAACTTCTGGCAGGTGGATCGCCTGAGCTCAAGAGTCTGAGACCAGCATGAACAAGAGGGAGACCTTGTCTCTACTAAAAATAGAAGAACTAGCTGGGCATTGTGCAGGCACCTGTAGTCCCAATTAACTGGGAGGCTGAGGCAAAAGGATCATTTTAACCTAGGAGTTTGAGGTTGCTCTGAGATATGATGTCACTCATTCTAGCCTGGGCAACAGAGTGAGACACTGTCTACCCCCTCCAAAAAAAAAAAATACTGCTCAGTGACCTAGGGTACCCTAGGTGGCATGTCAGGGGAGTCATATGTAGTCTTGGGATAAAGAATGTTTATTTCCTGAAGCATCAATTTTCCTCAATAATAAAAAATTAAATTCCTTTTACATTGGAATATGTATTATGTCCATAATGTAAAATTTGCAAAATGTTCAAAGATAGAAAATGAGCCTCCAAACAAGTCATACCAAAGTATGGCTAAAAACCTCAAGAAATAAATTATTTTTCGTCTTCACAGGTGCTCTGGAGAAAAAGTTTGAAAAGCTTTGCCTAGGTCAGAGATTTAGTTCAAATAGGGAAGGAAAATGAAAATATTCAATTATTTTCCTTAAAAAAACTATCCCTTGATTAAAGCTACCACTCCATTTTTCTGTTCCTTTTTAATACAGAACTTTTTGAAAGTACTGTCTATGGCTAATGTTCTTGCTTCCTAGCCTCAAAATTTGTCTTCAGCAACACCTCCAACTCTAGAATGGCGTTATCAAGGTAACCAATTGACGTTCATGTAACTAAATTCACTGCCAACTCTATGGTTATAGTCTTCTCTAACCTTTCTTTCACTTTTAAATTTTGGTTTCCAAGACATTATCCTGCTTTTCCTCCTACCTCACCTGTCTTTCCTTCTCTATCTCATTTGTAGATTTCTCTCCTTTCCTAATATCATAGTCAATCCACTAGTGATTCTTATCTCTTTTATCTCCAAGAGAATGTACTCCAAGACCATTTACTTCTTTCATCTACACAACTACTATTTTATAGTCAAACCCATCATTTTCTCTCCCCTAATCTACTAAAATAGCTGCCTCACTGCTTCCTCTCCTTCATTTTTCCCCCATTCCCTGCATAGATAACAAAGCAATTATTCAAAAACATAAATCAGACTAAGTTCCTCCCTGTTTACCATTCACTAATAGCTTATTACTGTACTTCATATTAAACCTAAATTCCTAATGTTAATTTACCAAATGCTCCATGATCTATTCCTTGCCCATTTCTCTGATCCCTTCCTATTCCCACATTTTAGCTTTCTATTCTTAAAACACGTCAAGCTTGTTTTCAACTAAAGTCTTTTACATTTGAGTTCATTTTTCTTTAAATTCTGTTATAATTGTTCAGGGCTGCTCCCTGTCACTCAGATTACAGCTCATACTTGATAAGTTTTTTCTGACCCAATCTCAAAAAAGCAGTCTTTATTATATCTTCTCATGATAATTCTCTATAAAGTGCATATTATTAGCTGGTACTTTTAGCTTTGTCCAATTATCATTAATTTTGTCCACTAGATTACAAATTTCATTTAATTCACCACTGTGTTTTTCAATACCTAAATCAGTACCTGCTATATAAGAGAATCTCACTAAATATTTGTTGAATGAGCAAGTGAGTGGACTTTAAACCTATAGAATGTTTATAAACCCGACCCAGACATCCAGTAATTCTAGAGAAATGTTAATGAGTCTCTCCCAGTCCAGACCTAATTACCTATAGAAGGAAAAGATATCTAGAAATAAGTTAATTCCTGGAGGTAAAAGAATTATAAAAATAGGATGAATTAACCAAAAGGTCATTTAGAAACTACTATATCTTTTTTGTGCCTACTAAGCATATTCCAGATATTATCAGAGATGCTAGTTAACTGACAAAAGAGTACCTATCCACAAGAAGCTAAGTTGGTGCCTGGGCAAGTAATAAAAGGTTAATCATCCTACGACTACTACACATACAGTAAATTACTTGTTTGGAGACAAGTATACTAAAGAGGTTAGTAATTAACAGTATCAAACTTGACTAGTTTAAATTTAACTGCTTACCTATTCCAACATTAAAATTTTATGGCCTAATTCAAATTTTATAAGATTATTCTATTATTTTAATGGAACATTAAGTGATTATTAAAGACCTAGCCACACTGAAAGAAGTATGTGTACATCTTGCTATATATCAAAAATATGAAATAAAATTAAAGACATAACAGGGAAAATTCAAATGTAGAAATTATTCTAAGGTTCTCTTCTGGTAGTGCTGATTTCTGATTTTGTAAGAATAATGCATTTGTTAAGAGTGCCAGTTATCAGGGACTCCAGTATTCTCAACAATTGAGAAGAGGCAATCTCATGGAAAATAAATGAAAGCTAAAAATCCATCTCACATTTGCATTTTTCTTTAGAAAAGTGTAATACAGCTTTTGGGTCAGATCTGTAAAACAGTAGAATATTTGCTTATAAATACTGTTTAACATAGAGCTATTCTTTTGCAATGTGTTTTTAACTTTTAAAAACCTTTGAATAAAAGCTCTTGAAAAAAAATTGTGGTATTTCAGACACAAACAATTGTTTCTTTTGCATTAGAACAAATGATATATGAAAATGAAATCACAAAATGCACAGGAAACATACCATTCCATAGGCCTGCTGTTGGACCCAGTTGATATAATCATTCCTTATGTCTATCAATTCTTGTACTTCATGTATATAAAACTTATCATACTGTATAATCTGTCCCGTTTTCTCATTTACCTATAAAAAAGTGTAATTAACATTAAATTTAGCCAGTACCTGAGATAGAGATTGAAAAAGATGTTTAAATAGCAAGAAGCTTTAGAGATTTCTTAAATTTTATTCCTATGAAACATAATTACTGAGTGCCTACTATATATAAAATGCTAATTAAGAGCTATCAGAGACACAAAGATTTGTAAGATGTGATATCTGCATTCAGTACCCCAAAATCTAGAAAAGAAAAACATAAATGTCTTTATAACAATAACAAGGTATGAGATATGTACCATTAAAGTATACACAGTATATATAAACTAGAAGCTCTAAGGACTTATGGTTGGGGAATGGGACCTAAAAACAGTAATATAGCTAATGCTTATTCAGTGTTATTCTGTGCTGGCATCGCATTAGAATAAACTTTAAGAGTTGTTATCTGGGTAAGATGTGAAAAATAAATAGGGTACAAATTACCACTCAAGAGATTACTTACTAATTACAAAGGGAAAAACAATTCTTTTTTTTTTTTTTGTAGTTTTTGGCTGGGACTGGGTTTGAATCCACCACCTCTGGCATATGGGATCAGCACCCTACTCCTTTGAGCCATACGCACCACCCGGGAAAAACAAATTTTTACTAAGTAGAGCATCATCTTAACTCAGAGATCAACTTAATCATCACTGATACTGTGACAATGAATGATTATGTTTTGGGTCAAATATATATACCATCTATTAAGCAAAAAAGGTTTAACCTGAATCTAATCAAGTTTAGGGACAGAGTAACAAGTTTGTTTATTTATTTATTTATTTTTGAGACAGAGCCTCAAGCTGTCACCCTGGGTAGTAGCTCACAGGAACCCCGAACTCCTGGGCTCAAGTGATTCTCTTGCCTCCACCTCCCAAGTAGCTGGGACTAAAGGTACCTGCCACAACACCTGGCTATTTTTTGGTTGCAGCTGTCATTATTGTTTGGCAGGCCCAGGCTGGATTTGAACCCGCCAGCTCAGGTGTATGTGGCTGGCGCCTTAGCCACATGAGCCACAGGCAAGGAACAAGTTAAACATCACCGTGAATAAAAAGATCACACAAATCATGACTGTGGAACTTTTGTAAGATTGGCCAGGATTCTGCAAAAAGTCAAGGGTAAAAGGGATAAAAAGGCTGGCGATGTTCTAAATTAAAAGAGACTAGGCTCGGCACTTGTGGTTCAAGCAGCTAAGGCGCCAGCCACATACACCTGAGCTGGCGAGTTTGAATCCAGCCTGGGCCCGCCAAATAATAATGATGGCTGCAACCAAAAAAGAGCCAGGCATTGTGGCAGGCACCTGTAGACCCAGCTACTTGGGAGGCAGGGGCAAGAGAATTGCTTGAGCCCAGGAGTTGGAGGTTGCTGCTAGCTGTGATGTCATAGTACTCTACCTAGTGCGATAGCTTGAGGCTCTGTCTCAAATAAAAAAAAGAGAGCGACTAGAGGAATTACGGTGCTGCACATACAGAGTACTCTGTATCAGACTATTCTTCTTGATAATAACAATTATAAACTCTAGACAAAATATTAAAAAAAACAACAACTATACTTAATTTTTTAAAGAAAGGAAGAATATTTGAGATCCACAAATCAACATAGGGGATAAAGACAGAGCTCAGGCACAAAGCAGAAGAAAGTCTTATCAGAAAGAAAAGCCAGAATTTAAGAGACTGGGGCTGCCAGACAGTGAGAAAAAAAATTATAGAAAGGAATCCAGAAGAAATGCCCCCACTCTGTGTGCAAATTCTCCTTACAACTTAGGCTAACTCAAACAATGAGTGTACAAGGTGATACTTGGAGGGGGAAAAAAAGAAAAACCAGCAGCTGGGAGTCTAAAAGTTAAAAAAGTAAAAAAGCATATTTCTTACTGAAGAAAGATTTATTCAAGAAGTCACAACAATTCGAAATAGCAGAGCTTCAAAATACATGAAGGAGAAAGTGACAGAATCACCATCATAGTGAGAGATTTAAACTACTCCCTTGATAACTAACAGAAAAAAATTAAGACAAAAATCAGATAACCAAATAGCTTGAATTCCCAAGATGAATTCCCAGATACTTCCCAAAAAAAAAAAAAAAAAACCCAAAATGGGATGCCAGAAATGGCTCACAGATGTCAAAATAAGAATAACATCCTATTGTCATAGAAGCAAAAGTAAAATTTGAGCTGAAATTTTAAGAAATTACTTGAAGCTGAGTATAGTACAGGGTAGCTTGAAAGTATAGAAACCCTGGGAGTCTCGTAGTTTGCACTCCCTCACATTCTTCCACAGACCTCCACGGGGTGCCCATGAAGATAATCAGATACAGGGCAGAAGACCAATGAGAGTCCCTTTCAGTGGTGTAAGGAATTGGCTTGCCACTGTGAGAAAGGAACAAAGGCCCAGCACCCTGCCCAGATCCTCTCCTCACACAAACAAGAGCCTTAAGTCACTGAGGAGGAGGAAGAAAACAAAAGTATTCTTGCTGGGGGAGAGAAAACCTTCAATCCCTTGGAAGAAGGGAGGCAAGGACCATGCTGGGCCCAGAATCTTCTACCTATAGGACCAGAGGCCCCCCCACTGCTAGGGGAGGGAACTCTGAGAAAGTCCCATCCTAAGGTCCAGGCACTAAAATCCACCTAAGACCAAGCTATTCCACAACAAAAAACTCTTTCTGTTCTTTTCCCTGTATCAATCTCTAAAGCACTAAGTAACATCCAACAACAACAGTTTGCCACTGACATGGGGCAAGAGTGAGGAGAGGAACAAGGGCACTAACACTGAGGGAAAAACCCTTTGACACCCCCCCACCCCCACTTTAGCCCTGACTGAACAGAAGACAACATTAGAGGAATTTGAGACCTGGGGTTCAACAGTAATAGTCACTGAAAATTAAAACTCAATCCCAGCCTCTAACTAGCTTCTAACTAGACTAATTTAACTTCTCAAGCTAACAGCCAGACAAAAAAGGTATACCCATTTACAGGCTTTAAACCAATTTACTTCAGTTTCTATTATTTTTTACTAATATAAAAAAAATTAAATGAACTAAAGTATCTAGAGACAAAGCAATTAATAAAGCCAGTTGAGGAGATGACCCAAACGTTGGAGCTAGAAACCAGAGCTTTAGAAAACTACTTTAAGCTTCAAGTAAAAACACATCAAAATTTGTGGGATGCTAGTAAAGCAGGACAGAGAAGAAAATCTATATTAGCTCAGCTCCCATAGCACAGTGGTTATGGCGCCAGTCACTGAGGATGGCAGGTTCGAACCCGGCCCGGGGCCAGCTAAACAACTGCAACCAAAAAAATAGCCAGGTGTTGTGGAGGGAGCCTATAGTCCCAGCTACTTGGGAGGCTGAGGCAAGAGAATCGCGTAAACCCAAGAGTGGGAGGTTGCTGTGAGCTATGACACCATAGCACTCTATTGAGGTCAACATAATGAGATTCTATCTCAAAAAAAAAAAAAAAAAAAAAGAAAGAAAGAAAAAGAAAATCTATAGCATTAAATGATCATATTAAGAATAAAGGGTCTAAAATCAATGAATTAAGCCTCTCCTTAGAAAATCTAGGAAAAGATCAAATTAAAGACAAATCAAGCAGAAGGAAGGCAATAAAGATAAAAACAGAAACGGATGAAAGAGAAAACAGAAAAAGACTAAAGAAACAAAAAGAGTTTTCTGAAAATGTCAAATAAAACTAATAAGACTCTAGACAGGCTGACCAAGAAGAGAAAGCACACAACCTTTCTTTCTAATGAAAGAAAAGACATCATTGCATAGAATTTTACCAAAACTGACAGAAAAAGAAATAGAAAACTTTAAATGTCCCATATTTATTTTAAAATTGTAATAGGAAATTAAAAATTTCCCCAAAGAAAACACCAGGGCAAAAATCGTTTCACTGGGTAATTCTATCAAATACTTAAGGAAGAAATAATACCAATCTTTTTTTTTTTTTTGAGACAGAGCCTCAAGCTATCTCCCTGGGTAGAGTGCCATGGCATCACAGCTCATAGCAACCTCCAACTCCTGGGCTCAAGTGAGTCTCCTGCCTCCGCCTCCCAAGTAGCTGGGACCACAGGCGCCTGCCACAATGCCCAGCCATTTTTTGGTTGCAGCCATCATTGTTGTTTGGCGGGCC
>CAUYQV010055464.1:0-16067 GCA_963574575.1 Galagoides demidoff
AGCTGAAGATGTTAACAAATGGAAAAACATACCATGCTCATGGCTGGGAAGAATCAACATTGTTAAAATGTCCATACTACCCAAAGCAATCTATAGATTTAATGCAATCCCTATTAAAGCACCATTGTCATACTTTAAAAAACTTGAAAAAATAGTACTTCATTTTATATGGAATCAGAAAAAATCTTGAATAGCAAATACATTACTCAGAAATAAGAACAAATCAGGAGGTATCACGTTATCTGACTTCAGGCTATACTATAAATCTACAGTGATCAAAACAGCATGGTACTGGCACAAAAACAGGGAGTTAGATTTATGGAACAAATACAGAACCAAGAAATGAACCCAGTTACTTATCATTATTTGATCTTCGACAAGCCTATCAAAAATATTCAGTGGGGGAAAGACTCCCTATTTAACAAATGTGCTGGGTGAACCAGCTGCTGACCTGTAGAAGACCGAAACTGGACCCCCACCTTTCACCCATTAACAAAAATTGATTCTCACGGGATAAAAGATTTAAACTTTAAGACATGAAACTATAAAAATGCTAGAAGAGAGTACAGGGAAAACACTTGAAGAAATTGACCTGGGAGAATATTTTATGAGCAGGACCCCCACCCCCACCCCCAGGCAATCGAAGCAACACCAAAAATACATTACTGGGATCTTATCAAACTGAAACGCTTTTGCACAACCAAGAGCACAGTAAGTATAGCAAACAGACAACCTTCAGAATGGGAGAAGATGTTTGTAGGTTATGCTTCTGACAGAGGTTTGATAACTAGAACCTACAGAGAACTCAAACTAATCAATAAGAAAAGAACAGATAACCCCATTTCTATGTGGGCAAGAGACTTGAACAGAAACATCCCTGATGAAGACAGGCGCATGGCCTACAAACACATGAAAAAATGCTCATCATCCTTAATCATCAGAGAAATGCAAATCAAAACCACTTTGAGATATCATCTAACTCCAGTAAGATTAGCCCACACCACAAAATCCCAAGACTATGGATGTTGGCATGGATACGGAGAGAAGGGAACACTTCTACACTGCTGGTGGGAATGCAAACTAATATGACCTTTTTGGAAAGAACACTCAAGGAACTAAAAGTAGACCTACCGTTCAATCTTGCAATTCCACTGCTAGGTATACCCAGATGATCAAAAATTATTTTATAACAAAGACATTTGCAACAGAATATTTATTGCAGCCCAATTCATAATAGCCAAGACATGGGAACAGCCCAAGTGCCCATCAACCCATGAATAGATTAACAAATTGTGGTATCCAGGCATCCTCAAACTATGGCCAACGGGCCACATGTAGCCTGCCAGGGACATTTATCCGGCCCTCCAGGTGTTTTTGCCACTGCTGCCTGTCCTGATTAGCAGCAGACTCATCCCAGGGCCGGCAGTCTGGCCCTCCAACAGTCTGAGGGACAGTGAATGGCCCCCTGTTTAAAAAATTCGAGGACCCCTGTACACTGTGGAAGATTATGCAGCCATAAAAAGGGATGGAAATTTCACATCTTTTATGTTTACCTGGATGGAGCTGGAACATACTTTTCTTAGTAAAGTATCTCAAGAATGGGAGGAAAAGTATCCAGTGTACTCAGTACTACTATGAAATCAATAGATGATCACCTACACATTCATATGAATGGCAAAACATAACCATAATCCAGAAAGTAGAAGGGAAGAGGAGAGAGAGAGGAGGGGAAGGGGGACCTCACCTAATGTACATGATGCAATGGTACATTTCAAAACTATTAAGAAATGAGTATAATTGTGATGAATGCATTGCTTAGTTTAGTGTAAACATTTCACGTTGTATATCAAAGCAGTACACTGAACCCCATAAAAGCATCAATGTACAAAGTTATGATTTAATAAAAAATAATAATTAAAAAAATGCATTTGGATTCTTCTCTTCCAGCATTAGAACCTTAATCATCTGTAATAGATTCAGAGTACTATGGGCTTGTCCATTTTGGCAATAAGACATTTTATCTTGTGGAAGAAAAGAAAAGCAAAGTACAATAAATAATGCCAATGATGGTGTGGTGCTGCTGCTTACACGCTCCTCGCTGGGATGCCTTTCACTTCTAGTTCACACCAGATGGTGGACCTTGCAGGGCTCAGGTCATTGGGGAAGTCTATATCCCGTTCTTCTTTAAGCCAGAAGTACTTCTCAATCCAGTGGTGATTTCTTCCATTTTATAAGATTCTAAGTGTTATATTTATTTTATTATATCTGATGAGGGGTAATGGGAAGACAAATAAGCAATTTCTTTGGGTATTGACGTTCTCTTCAATCCCTGCTAAATTCAGCTCACCTTCTTAAAACTTCCTTCAATTGACCTTTTTGCAGATCCTTTGTCACATTTGAAAAAAAAACATGTAGTATATTTTGTTTGGAATATTGCTAGGAAGCTCAAATTGTCAAAGCTCAGAAGAAATTATGCTTAGATTATATGGAAGTGTGTCTGGTGTAGGATCAAATTTGTGAGTCCATTTTTTCCTCACTGTTATACTTTCTTACGAATCACAAGAGGGCTGGGCGTTCTGACAGCTGCTTGGGAGGCTGAGGCAAGAGTTTGAGGTTGCTGTGAGCTGTGATGCCATAGTACTCTACCAAAAGTGACAAAGTAAGACTCTGTCTCAAAAAAAAAAAAAAAAGAATCACAAGAGTTTTTAACCCTAAAATCATTTTTTCCTAAGTTTTATTTATAAGTTGTGTAGAACAGAGGATATTTTCCATCAAAACAATGTAATTTTGGTAATTAGACTCCTGGACCAAAGTAGCCTCTCCAAAATGATCCTTGACTTTTAGACCACCTTCCCCCAGTTTTTCTCTTTTATAATATAGTCACTTTGAATTTTCATCTTCTCCCAACTTCCTGTGGTGACAGCACCGTATAGTTTCTCTTCCATATTCATCTGAAAAGTCCCTTCACCGTACTCTTCTAAGTCCTCTTCTTTTTTCTTTCTTTTTTTTTGAATCAAGGTTTTTAGTTGACCTCTCAATTTGTTATTAGGAGAATTGAGAAAAAAGGTCTGGATACCTGGGGGTTTTTTAGTTCCATTCCTGACTTAATGATTATAGTTTTCTTAGAAAGGACAGACACTAGAATTCATCTCTGTGTAGAAACCTTTGTAGTTAAATGATTGTAGATCTTTCTCTAAGTCTACAACTTAGCTGCATTTAACTTTGAAAAATGGACAATTTATTTTTATTCCTGTAGAATATGTGCTTAGCCTCAATTTTTGAGGCTTGTAAGTCTAATTTCCTTGGCAATTGGGTTTATCCTGAGAAGATAATATAAAAGATCATTCACCTTCACATCTTTATTTTCCAAAATTCTTCTGAGCTGCTACACTTCAAAGAACTAATTAAGCCTAGTTAGCATCTTGAGGTGTATGCATTGTTCCTGGTGTGTTGGTGGAAGTTTATTTTGAGTTAAGTAATCATCTTTGCCATGTTCCTTCTCTGATGAAAACATTCTTAGCAAAAATCTTAGATAATGAGTCCGTCTTCATTCAGCATCCACATCAGTGCTGTTTCCTAAACTCATCCCTTCAAACAAGCTGAGTCTTTTAGCTAAATAAAACCTAATACTTAGAAGTTTATAAATTTTAAGTTTTCATTTTTTTTCTTCATAAATCCCTAATTCTCTCTCTCTCTCTTTTTTTTTTTTTTCCGAGGTAGAGTCTCACTTTGTCACCCTCGGTATTGTGTTGTGGCTCACAACATAACTCACAGCAACCTCAAACTCTTGGGCTCAAGCGATTTTCTTGTCTCAGCCTGGGAGTAGCTGGGACTACAAGCGCCTGCCATAACCACCTGCCATTTTTAAAGATGGGGGGCTCTCACTCTGGCTCAGGCTGGTCTCGAACTTGTGAGCCACTGTGCTTGGCCATAATTATATCCCTAATTCTCAAAAATGACAATCCACTAACACTGTTTCAACACTTGGCTTAATGGCCAGTGTGCATTTAGCAGTGTGCCTTAAAACCTATAAGAAGGGCTCAGCGCCTGTGGCTCAAGTAGCTAAGGCGCCAGCCACATACACCTAAGATGGCAGGTTCAAATTCAGCCCAGGCCCACCAAACAACAATGATGGCTACAACCAAAAAAAAAAAAAAAAAATAGCCAGGCGTTGTGGAGGGCACGTGTGGTCCCAGCTACTTGGGAAGCTGAGGCAGGAGACTCGCTTGAGCCCAGGAGTTGGAGGTTGCTGTGAATTGTGATGCCACAGCACTCTACCCAGGAGGATAGCTTGAGGCTCTGTCTCAAAAAATAAAAAAAATAAAAAAATAAATCTATAAGAAGGAAAAGCTCATGTTTTTGTCATTGAATCTCCACCATCTAATGTAAGGTTTCCTTTGAAAATGTAACGTACTTTTTTAAAAGACAAAATTACAATGAAAATAAAATTCCTTGTCCCATCTCTTTGCTTAAAGTCAATTCTTTACAACCCGCCTAGACCACTTGAGGGAAACAGTAGCTTTCTCCATGGTGTGGGTCACTTTGGCTCTCTCATATCCAGGATCTCTGTGGGTCGGCAATTGCAGGGGCGGGAGGAGGAGTGAGGATGCAAAGATAAAATCTGCAGTCTCTAGCTCAAGAACTTGACAGCCTTGAGGGAATTCTGAGGAGATCCAGAATCCAAATCAAATGATTTCCATGTGCAGTAGTAAATGACATTATGGCTCTGTTATGCAAGCACAGAGGGTAAGCGACTTGGATCACCCAAGATTCTAAGATTTCCTTGAGGAAATGGCAGTTGCTGAGCCATCTAGTAAAGGCAGCGGTTCCCAAGAGCTCAGTGATTTCACTTCAGCCCCGCTACTTTACTGGGGACACCACAGTTCACCTGGCAAGGCTCGTCCAAAGGGAAGAGAAGCAGGCATTTCTCATCCATGAAACAAATGCTATTGGCAAATAAAAAGAAAATGAAGGATTAATATTTAAAGAAGAAAAAAATTATATTTGGTGAAGTATTCCATATTTTATCCCAATGACAATTAAATTTAATGTTTTCCATGTTATCATTGCTAACTAAAAAGAAGATATTTCATTTATGTTAATATTGAGTTTGACTTAAAAGTGTAATTTGGCTTAGCGCCCGTAGCACAGTGGTTATGGTACCAGCCACATATACCAAAAGTGCCAGGTTCGAACCTGGCCCCAGTCAGCTAAACAACTGCAACAAAAAATAGCCAGACGTTGTGGCAGGCGCCTGTAGACCCAGCTACTTGGGAGATTGAGGCAAGAGAATCACTTAAACCCAAGAGTTTGAGGTTGCTGTGAGTTGTGACGTTACAGCACTCTACTGAGGGCAACATAGTGAGACTCTGTCTCAAAAATAAATAAATAAATAAAATAAAAGTGAAATTTATTAGTAAGAAAGCCATAGAAATATTACTAACTTTAATTCATTAACAGCTATATCTCAAAATAATTTCAATAAAATATACTCTTGTTTCTTACAAATTTCTGATTAAGTTTCTATCCTATCCCCCAAAAAATGTAATGTCCTTACCTGTTAGTGGAAATTTGTCTATTTCTATTTCTCTTCATTTTCATTTAGCTTTATGAAGTCCGTCCATTCTGTTTTTCAGCCTGAAGGATTTTAGATTTTTGTCAGTTATTTACATTAAATTATTTAAAGTAGTTTTTATTTGCCGTTTGTGAACAGGTCTGTTAAGAGTTTTGTCTTTGTAATACTGCTTCTAATTATAAATGCAGAATAATGTTATTACTTAGCGCCTTTCTTCTGTGGAGCTCAAAGTGCTGCACATGCATTATTTTATTAAGCCTCACAGCATCCTTGTGAAGCAGGGGCATTTTGCAAGTGATTATGGATTGCTTTGCTGAATCAGCACAGCATCACAGCATTATGATAAGCTTGGAAAAGATTGAGGTCATGTACTGACTTGCTCTCAGGAAACCCTATATGCGGCCAAATATTTTCTTTGGCAATACAGAGCTGACAACTGCCACCGTTTCAGTCTCTGGGAAGCCCATTGTCCATTGATTCAATAAGAAACAATAAACAATCCATTTTGAAAAGGCGAATGTGAGGCGGTACTCCGTTTCTTTGAGAGGCAGGTGAACTACTTCTGACGTGAGCGCAGCATCATCCTCTAGTCCAGGCAGTGAGACCACAGAGAAAGTTGGCTTTCTGCTTTATGATAGCTCTGAAAACTGGACCTGCCCCGTTGCCATATCAGTCCCTTCAGCCAGTTTATCTACCTCACCTGTAAGCCGTCACTGGGTAGGGAGGGCTTCCAAAAACAAGTTTCTTTATCTGTGGCAAAGCTAGGTTCTTTCAAAGTATCATTGTGGGGAAAATGCCGTTGGGTAGAACGCTTCTGAATACTAAATCATGTAATGTTTGGAAGGTTAAGTAGGATAATTAAGTTGAAAGTAACAATAAATTTTCTGAAGATTTTTATTATTTGAATGGCCATAGAATGGTGAAGAAATTTCTGTCTTATGGCTAATATATGTAAAACAAAAGTATTAGGGGTTTTTTTTGTTTTGTTTTGTTTTGTTTGCTTTTTGAAACAAAACTAATTTTAAGCTAATTTAAATTTGGTGGTTTGACAGGGAGCAAGTTAACTTTTGTTATTTTTTTCATGGTTATAATTAGATACTGCATTATGGTATATGGATGATTATAATATTCTGGGAATTTTCCCTCATTTTTTCTTTTTCATTTTACTTCCTCGACATGGGATCTGGCTGTGTTGCCCAGGCTAATCTTGAACTCCTGGACTCAAGAAATCCTGCCTCAGCCTTCTGAGTTGCTAGAATTACAGGCGGAAGCCTCTGCACTGGGCACATTTTTTTTCTACTCTTGTACATCAGCGAATAGCTGTCTGTTATGGCCCAAACTTTTCCATAACCTTTATTGAAAGGAAATTGTGAGGTGTTAGATAAGTAATTCTTCCAGTTTTTTGCAAGTGGATTTGACTGCTCAAAAACTTCTTACATTTGAGAGCCCATAACCAATGGGATATCCCAGGGAATTACTAAATTACTAGAGGTATCACAATTTTCCCCTCTCAGTTTACAAAATCTGTTGGAGAATTAACATGTATAAGGAAAGGAGAGGATTTTGTTGTAGAAAAGATAGGATCATGAGTTTAAGAATGACCTCAGTATGCAAACTGTGGTCATCTCTTGTCCACACTTTTGCAGGGCTTTGAAACGAGCAGGTGCCAGCAGTTTCTAAAGCATTCATTACCTCTCCTGTGGTTGAGGCTGTCAGTTTCTGAGTAAAACTGACCCTCATTTCCTTTTTTTGTTTTTGCAGTTTTTGGCCAGGACTGGGTTTGAACCCGCCACCTCTGGCATATGGGGCTGGCGCCCTACTCCTTTGAGCCATAGGCGCCACCCACCCTTATTTCCTTTTTAATCGCCTCTTGCTTGAAATAGTTGAGGAAGGTTGGCTGATGATTCCTGCCAGTCCTACTTCAATGACATAAGGTATTTAAAGGGTTACTAGAAAGATTCATTTAAATCTATTACTTTTGTCATTAGGAAATGCAGTAACTATTAAATGGCTATTTGGCAGGACCTCTTTTTCTAGAATACTCTTTAAACTTAAGTACTATGATAACAATAAAGGAAATTCGTGTTTTCACAAATTAGGAGGATCCGCTTTGAAATTATTTCCCACAAGCTTCCCTGTCTTTATATTCTTTTTACCTACCATTTGATCTCTTACTGTAAATACAGTGATTATTCTTTGCAATCAGGCAATTTGGGTATGCATATTGAAAATTATAAATCAAGTTTCTATCGTATAAGAAAACTGTGCTTAAAAAAAATTCTGTAGTGATGTATTTTTGACCTTCAAAACAAATTAGATCCTTTATTTTACCAAGCTGTACTTCACATTTGATATAGACAGTTTAAGATGCCATCCTTAGGTGACAGCAGTTTTGTGAAAGCAGGCCCTGATGATTTTGGTGCAGAAAATGAATAATTCATAGCATCTTTGTGCCTTATATGGTCAGCCCTGAATGCTGACAGGCCTTGCTAGTGCTGAGTATGTAAAGACCAGGACCATTTTGAGACTCGTTTGGGAGAGAGGGGAGTGACAGGGTGGAACTGTCTTTTGTATGCAAGAATGTGAATTCAAAATTAAAACTATTTCAAGATGCCAAGCGCAGTGAGTGGCTCATGCCAGTAATCCTAACATGCTGGGAGGTCAAGGCAGGAAGATCCCTTGAGCTCAGGAATTTGAGATCAGCCTGAGCAACAGGGAGATCCCATCTCTACTAAAAATAGAAAAATTAGCCAGGGTACGGGGGCATGTGCCTGCAGTCCCAGCTACTTGGGAGACTGAGGCAGGAGGATTGCTTGCGCCCAAGAGTCTGAGTTTGCTTTGAGCTATGGTGACGTGATTGCCCTCTAAAAAAAAATTTAAATAGAATAAATTTCTGTTTATTCAAAGACAAAAAGTATCACATAAACATGGTACTTCATGGGGCAGCACCTATGGCTCAAAGGAGTAGGGCGCTGGCCCCATATGCCGGAGGTGGCAGGTTCAAACCCAGCCCCAGCCAAAAACTGCAAAAAAAAAGATACTTCATGTAGTTTTCTCACAAAAGTTCTATTTTGAAAAACATAGACTTTCTTCTTATAATTAATTAAAATTTTCTTAGTCCCAGAATTGTAAACTTTTTATCATCTTATTATTTCTTTGAGTCCCAGAGAATAAAAGGTGGGGATTTCCTCAAGTTAATTTCTCTGAGATAAGTTTATTAGTTTTAAAATGTACACATTGTGTGTGCATTTTAGCTGTAAGGTAGTGTCCTTCATATACCTAGTTCCGAAATAAACAAGAACCTGCTTCTGTGAACCAGGCAGAGTATAAACAGTGATACAACAAATAATGATAGCTGCAGAGTCACAAGAAAGGGCAGACTATATCCTACGGTAATTCCTATATACCTACAGTGATTGTTCAGAGGGTCTAAATGTGTTTGAGACTAGACAGACCTATCCTGTACATCCACCTTGCCTCCCGAAATGTTCACCTAGGATCACCTGGTTTTTGTCTTAGTAATCAACTCTCCAAGTTGATCTTGATAGACTGAACTAAATCCTTAGCTACTAGAGATTCTTCCCAATGGGCGATTTTGGAGGTGTCAGCTTACAAGATTTCCGGGAGAATGCCACACCAGAGCCCACCATGCCCTGAGACCCCAGGAGTTGGTCCCGTGAGCCCTGGTCTTCTATAGGCCCTGACCACACACACCCTGCTCTCACCTTACAGTCCTGTCCTTTGTCCTCCGGAGTTCTGATTGCTTTCATCCCTACAGGGTCTGCCCTTCCCCTACCCTCTTTACCTCTGCCTGCCTTGGTTGGCCAGAACCACAGTATCATGTGTATTTATGCAAAGTTCTCCCATTGTTGTCTGCTTTGCTTGCTCTGCTCGGATGATATGATTTAGCATAATTTAATGTTTCAGGTCTCTTAAATTGGATGATTCTATGTTCTATTATCATAGAACCTAATGCTTTTTGCATTAGGTGTTTTGAATTGGGAACACCTGCTTTTTAAAAAGCACACTGGTGAGGTCCTCCCATGATTGCTCAAGCAAAGGCTAGAATGAGGGAACTGGGAATAGATGGCAGTGAGAAAGATGAAAGCGAGAATTTCAGCCTCCCTGTGGTATTGTTAGACTCACAGCAGGGGGAAAGGGAGAAGAGTATACACACAACTGGTTGTAGCTGTCTCCTTAGAACGGCAGCGTCAAGTCCTGCGTCTGTAGGGAGAAACTGGAAGGAACAGACACCCAGATGGGAGGGAAACATAGGAGAGAAATTCGGGCAGGTCAGAGAAGGGGAACATGAAGTGAATCAGAGAGGCCGGAGTCAGTGCTGTCTGTGAAACGGAAGGGGGGCCTCAGGACTCCTGGGATGGCAGGAAGTCCCTGAGATATTCTGCAGTCCTCTCAGTGCCCTGGAATAGCAACACCAGGGTGAGACCCTGGAAGCATAGTGTGGGGGTGAGGGCCAGTGGCAGGGCCAGGAAGAAAGGGCAGTAGGAGGAGAGAACCAGCCCCCTCCTTTCCTTCTTCCGGTCCTTCCTTGCACTTCTGCTGGCCGTGTTCAGCCACTAGGCATACAAAGCTGAATGGAACAGGAACCTTGCCCAGCCATTTCTGCCTCCTCTGGTCTGTCACACTTCTGGATGGTTCACCACCTCTGGGGGTAACTTTATCCTTGGGGTCAGGGCTTCTCCCAGCACATGTGCAGAAGGGACAAGAAACCTGATAAAGCACTCTTTTATATTGGTTCCCCAGGCACATGTGACAATTTGTAGAACTCCCCTTGGGTAGGCTTGTTTTCTTAAGAGCTGTGAATAGCTGGGAAAATCCCAGGGTCTGATAAATTCCCATGATATCCAAACAGTTGTTTTTTTTGTTTTTTTTTTTTTAAGTGAACCAGGTTGTAACTTCCCAGATGAGAATCAGGATTAATAATGTTGGTTTGAGGCAGTGCCTATGGCTCAGTGGATGGGGGTGCTGGCCACTCATAGTGCGGGTGACAGGTTCAAACCCAGTCTGGCCGAACTGCAACAAAAAAATGTCTGGGTGTTGTGGTGAGTGCCTGTAGTCCCAGTTGCTTGGGAGGCTGAGGCAAGAGAATCACCTAGGCCCAGGAGTTGGAGGCTGCTGTGAGCTAAATAAATATAAAGTTGGTTTGCTAGGCTGGGCAGTGGCTCATGCCTAAAATCCTAGTACTTTGGGAGGCTAAGGAGGGTAGATTGCTTGAGCTCAGGAGTTTGAGACCAGCCTGAGCAAAATCTAGACCCTGTCTCTACTAAAAATAAGGAAAATAGCTGAGTGGTATGACAGGAACCTATAGTCCCAGCTACTTGGGAGGCTGAAGCAAGAGGATTGCTTGAACCCAGGGGTTTGAGATTGCTGTGAGCTATGATGCCACGCACTCTATCCTGGGTGACAGTGAGACTCTTTATCTCAGGGAAAAAAAAAGTTGGTTTACGGGTTTTTTCTGTCATTTTTCAGGTGTAGAGAGAGCATTGGAGACTTTTCTTCCAAATGCACTTACCCATTGGCCTGACCATCGTCGGAATTATCCTTGATGACCTTAGGTCATGTGATCTGACCTTTTCTTCTCATCCTATCTCTACCTTTTTTTTTTTTCCTTTGAGACAGTCTCACTCTGTCTCCACAGGTAGAGGACAGTGGCATCATCGTATTTCACAGCAGCCTCAAACTGGTGGGCTCAGGTGATCCTCCTGCCTTAGCCAACCAAGTCTCTGGGACTACAGGTATACACCATGACCCTCAGTTAATTTTTCTATTTTCATTAAGAGACGGGGTCTCATTTTTGCTCTGACTGGTCTCAAACTATCAAGCAGTCCACCTGCCTCAGCCTCTCAGAGCACTAGGGTTATAGGTGTGAGCCACCGCGCCTGGCCTTACCTAATATTTTGACTCCAAAACTGAAAAATGTCTTAAAATAAACCTTCACTATGTTAAGTATATAGTAAAGTTGTTCAGACAGGTAGTATTTCACTCCTGGCTGAGCTGAACTTCATTTCAGCTTCAGCTGTGAAACTGTATTTGCTTATGTGAATATTGTGTTCAGCATTAGCCCAGCATTATTGAGCACCTACTGTGTGCCAGGAAGGGAACAAAAGAAAAACTTTTTAAAACATGAGAAGGAACATACTTTTTACTAGGGAAAAAAAAAGTTATTTCGTATAGCTGAGTACCCAGCCATGCTGTGAAAAGAGCAAAGATATTCAAAATCTTGGGCTGAGTTGAGCATTGAGTGGGGTAGGCACGGGGCCTTATAGAAGCAGAGGAAGGGGCCTAACTGAATTGAAATGAGCTTTCTGGAGTAGTGAGGGAGACTTCCAAAAAAGGAGGTGGAAGGGCACGTGCATCCATGGCACAATGTGAGGGAATGCTTAGAATCTTGAAAGAACATGGTGCCGCGGCATGATACGTATTTAGTATGGCTGGAGTATAGGGAGGAACATTGGGAAATGAGGTCTGCTGTGCTAAGATAGAGGATTATGGTTTAGGAGATAAAAGGTTTATACTACTTTGACCAAATTCTGTTATACAATTGTTGTAAAATTTACTAAGTGCTATTGCAGTATAACTTTGTTACCCATTTTTTTTAGTTAACTTTTTTTTTTTTTTTTTGCATTTTTTGGCTGGGCCTGGGTTTGAACCCGCCACCGCTGGTATATGGGGCTGGTGCCCTACTCTTTTGAGCCACAGCCGCTGCCTGAAAAAAGTACTTTTATAATTTTGTCTTTCGAAAGACTACCCCGAATCTTCTGTATTGGTGCTGAACTAGAACTTTACCTCCCTTCTCAGTTCTTTCATACCCATTGTGTTTGTTGTTGTTTTTGTTGTTGCTTCTTTCATCTACTCTTAATTCTGCATTTTAACTTTTTAGACAAATTTTGATTTCTTTATTTCCTTATTCAGGTAGTTCCCAAAGTCTTAGCTAGCTGAACCTGACTTCAAATTAATTCTCCTCTACATTAGCAGTTGTCGTGTTTTATTTCACTTCTCTCTCTCCATACTCCATTGCTGTGAAAGGTGTAAGTAGGTACATGCCATTAGCAGGTTGGAGAATGAGTGAATCCTCCCATGATAAGTACAGTAACATGGACTGGCAGTTCATCAACTTGAAGCAGTTCTGAAGTCATGTTTTCTTATGCTCTTTTGGTGTCTGCATGGTTTACCATTTGGCTGCTTTTTTGTTTGTCCTATGATTGATCTTTGAATTTAAGCAATTTATAGGACTTGACCTGTGAGTTTAGGTTAGATAAAAGAGAGGTTTGGACAAATTGTTAGAGATACTCATATGGCTTGCCATGAAAGATTTTCCAGAATGCATTTTACCTATCAGGAAACCTAATCATGACAGGTGATGTGAGAAGAGGGGGAGATAGGAATATATACGGGGAGAGCAGAGTGAATGGTAGAGAGTTCTTTCTAGGCCGTTATTTCCAGAACCTGTTCTGGTTACTGTCCACTCTTTTACTAAGGGTAGTACATTAATTTTAAAAGTGGGCCTGTGTCTTTCAAACTTGTGACATGATTGTTGGTTCTATTGAAGCGGCCATGCCTAAGCATTAATGAAAATGAAACCAAGTACGTTGCTTTCTCTGAAGTAAGAGAGCGAGGGATTTGCTGGGTGGAGGTGGCCTTAAGGTTGGTTAATTTTGCTGCTGCTTCACGGTGAAGCTCAATGTCAGAGAGAGAAGGAGGCAACTTGGCGCTTAAGCTCCTCCCACCACTAAAGAAAGTGCAGCTGGGTGTTTTAATATGCACGGCAGGAGACTTCAGCAGCTTGATGATATATAGTGCATTAATGTTGAAAAGATAAACACATTTGGAGAGCACAGGAAGGGCCTTGTGTTTTTATGTTAGCAGAATGCTTCCTAATGAATAAGAATGTGCTGCCGGCTTCACAGAGCCATATGGCAGCTTTTCTAATTTTAGTTGGGTGCAGATGCATAATTCTCTCCTTTTACCTTCCAGAACCTTTGAGATGCTCCATAACTTTTCCTATAATATTTAATCTATAGTGCTGGGCCAGAAACTGCCCGGTGCCGTGTCAGTGACTTCTTTGCTCTGCTGGGTCTCGCTGCTGCTGGATTTGACAGTCACTTCCCCTGAAACCATCCAGTTCCTAAATGCAAGAAGAGATGAAAATTGTAGATGCAGTCTCATTCGAGTCTTAAAATTTGTTGTGGAAGTGATTAGACTTAGGTTTGACATCAGTGTACTAAAAAATTGATAGAGTTCTGGGTGAGTGATTTTACTCATTTCAAAGCAGAGGAATTAATTACAAAAGTTGTACGAAGTATCAGGATCCATTTTAGTCAAAGATTCTAATGCGTTAAATAAACAGTACAGCTTCGGGAGAGCCGCTCTCCTCATGCTCGACCCCACGTAAAGATAACTCAGAAGTCTCAACTGGCTATACATGGCAGGGATAGCTAAACACAGGAGGGGGGGTGCTAAAATTTTTTTATAAGTGTATAAATACCCTGTAGATTATCTTTCAGTTGATGTATTTTTATAGAGTGAGTGACATTTGTTTGAATTCTGACTTTTTAAAGATAAGCTACTTTTATATAAGTTTTCCACAGCCTCTTCAGATAATCCAAAAAAAGGAAAGAAAGAAAGACTGTCTGCTTCTGCCATCATGACAGCATCACCCTGCCCCTGTCTGCAAAATAGTGTGTAGGTCTCTAAGTCATCCGTGGCAGTTGCCACTGCTGCTGCTGGAGTTAGAACGATTATGTGGCTGTCCGTTGAGCCATGACTGCCATCCCTGTGAAGAGATAGAACTCTGTTGTGTTCTGTAGAAAGATTCTTCTTGAGTTTATATTCTCAGTTCAGTTGCCTAATAAGAGATAGGTAAGAATCCCTAATATTATGAGATTTAGTAAACTACCAGAAATCGATAAATGGTACTTTAGAACAATGTGTAAGGCCAGGTGTGGTGGCACACACCTATAATCCTGGCATTCAAGGAGGCTGAGGCAGGTGGATTACCTGAGTAAGAAGCGTGACCCCTATCTCTAGAAATAGCCAGGGGTTGTGGTGGGTGCTTATAGTCCCAGCTACTTGAGAGGCTGAGGCAAGAGGATTGCTTGAGCCCAAGACTTTAAGGTTGCTGTGAGCTGTGATGCCATGGCCCTCTACCGAGGGCACCATAGTGAGACACTGTCTCAAAAAAAAAAAAAAAAGAACAATGTGTAAAGGGCTCTTTTAAAAACATCATTTCATAATTTTAAAATATCTAATCGTGCTTTTTATTAAGATAAGTTGATTTTTTTTTGCCTAGAATTGTTTTCAGGTTTATTGCTATTTTCATGAGAAAACTAGAATTTTACTTTAAAATTTATGACTGTAGTTGAGCACAGTGGCATGTACCTGTAATCCCAGCTATTTGGGAGGCTGAGGCCAGAGGATCACTTGAGCCTAGGCATTTGAGGTTGCAGTGAGGTATGATTGTACTGCAGCCTGGGTGATGGACCAAAACCTGTCTCTAAAAAAAAAAGTAAGTAAATGTATTCCTGCACATGTCATTGGCAAACACCAATCTCGTCTGCTACAAAAAAAAATGTTTTTCCTTACTTTTTTAAAGCCATTATATTTCTAGAGATCAAGTATTTCCCTATTCACCTTTTCTTTTGTTCTAAGAGAAAACAAAATAATAATTACTTAAGAAAAAAAACATACGGAATATAATATTAATGATTTTCCTCCAGTTTGTGGTATGACTCATCTCACATGGTCCCTGAGGAGGTAGGGTTCTTGTTCTCCACTGGAAATCTAATTAATTGGTATTGGATTTCTGGAGTACAGGCAAATGGAGAAGGGGACCAGGAGGAATTATTCTCCAAGCAGCCACCTGGGAGGAAAAGGAGACTCAGAAAAGATTATAGAGGCATCCTTGGACAGTTTCTCCAATCAGAGTTTTGCATTTGTAAAACCACACTATTAAAAAAATTATAGATTATGAAATGTCTGGTTTGGGTTTTGTGTTTTTGTTTTTTGAGATAGTCTCGTTTTGTTGGCCTCGGTAGAATGCCATAGTGTCATAGCTCACAGCAACCTGAAACTCTTGGGCTCAAGCAATTCTCGTGCCTTTGCCTCCCGGAGTAGCTGGGACTACAGGCACCTACCACAACACCCTACTATTTTTAGAGGTGGCATCTTGCTCTTGCTCAGGCTGGTCTCGAACTCATGAGCTCAGGCAATCCACCTGACTCAGCCTCCCAGAGTGCTGAGATTACAGGCATGAGCCACCATGCCTGGCCCAAAGTGTCTGATTTTAAATCAAAAAGAAAAAAGATCATAACTATTTTACAATTCTTAACATCTTTTGAGGAAGGAAGAAGAAAAGGATAAAATTATTATTTTTATTGTTACTCTTATATTCTTTCTCGAAAAAGAATAATTGGCTCGGCGTCTGTGGCTAAAGTGGCTAAGGTGCTAGCCACACTCCTAAGGTGGTGGGTTC
>CAUYQV010055465.1:0-11843 GCA_963574575.1 Galagoides demidoff
GTGGTCCCAGCTACTTGGGAGGCGGAGGCAGGAGACTCGCTTGAGCCCAGGAGTTGGAGGTTGCTATGAGCTGTGATGCCATGGCACTCTACCCAGGGGGATAGCTTGAGGCTCCGTCTCAAAAAAAAAAAAAAAGAAACTGGACCAACACCAGGGGCCTACACAGGTGGGTTGAGGCTTTATTGATTTAATTTCTAGTTTGGTACTCCTTGGGTTTCTCATGAATTCCAAGGTTTTTCCCATAATCATCTCACCAGTAATCACTTTATGGAACATGCCTCTGTACTGCCCAGCCACTGGGTGCTGAGCACACACAAACCTGCCTGTCTCTGCATCAATCTTGTGTGTTAGCAGAGTTAGCTCAGCTCAGGAAAAGTCTCCCTGTTCCTGGGTCACACTCCAGAGACCCATAAACTTGATGCTGGAGTTGCCTCATCTGTTCTGCCCCATCTCCCAGCTGTCTTTCTGTCTCTGGATCCCCTGGGGTCCTCACCTCCTAGCTCCTCTCTCCCTCAACACCACACTGCAGCTGTTTCCTGCTATGGAGGAGTTTCTCACTCTCTTTCTGGGCCCTTTTCATCTCATGTCCTCTCCACACCATTCCCTCCAACTAATTAAGGTATTTTTCTAAACAAGCCCAGTTGTATCTCTAAGGTGAATTCTGGTGCCTGTTGGTAAAATTAATTTTCCCCATCCTTTACAATATAAGAATGACATACAGTTGCTGATCTGCAGGACCCCAGCATCCAGGGGAAGGATAGCATGTGGACCAATGATCACAGGACAACAGGGAAAGTGATGTGTATCAGGGCAGCTAAGTAGGGCAGCTAAGTGAGGCAGCACTGTTGTAACAAGTATCTCACAGTTCAGGAAGGAGGAACAACAAAGGTTCATTTTACACATATGCTACCCACACCAGGTTAAACAATGTATACTCAAAATTCATGTCCACTCAGAACCTCAGAACATGACCTTATATGGAAATAGGGTCTTCGTAGATGTAATCAGTTAAGATAGGGTCACAGGAAATTAGGGTAGGCTCTGGTGCAAGGATTAGGGTCTACAGAAGAAAGAGGAGGCAGAGATACACAGGGAGATAGCTCTATGAAGGTGGAGGCAGACAGAGATAGAGGTAGAGGGAGATGTCTACAATCCAAGAAATACAAGGAAAGCCAGGTGCTGTGGCAGGCACATGTAGTCCTCGCTACCTGGGAGGCTGAGGCAAGATAATTGCTTGAACCCAAGAGTTTGAGGATGCTGTGAGCTAAGATGCCACTATGGCACTCTAATAGTCTACCAAGTAAGATTCTGTTGAAAGGAAGAAAAGAAGAGAAAGAAAGGGAGAGAGAACGAGAGAGAGAGAGAGAGAGAGAGAGAGAGAGAGAGAGAGAGAGGAAGAAGAAGAAGAAGAAGAAGAAGAAGAAGAAGAAGAAGAAGAAGAAGAAGAAGAAGAAGAAGAAAAGAAAAGAAAAAGAAAAGAAAAGAAAAGAAAAGAAAAGAAAAGAAAAGAAAAGAAAGAAAGAAGAAATAACAAGGAAAGCCAGTGGTATCAGCAGCCAGGGCAAAGGCAGGGGACAACTTCTTTGTCAGAGCTTCGAGAGGGAACGAGCCCTGCCTATACTTTAATTTCATGCTTCTAGTTCCCCAAATCATGAGAAAATACATGTCTGTTGTTTCAAGCTCCCAGACCACCCCTGGTTTGTGATACTGTGTTAGGACAGCCCTGGGAAACTCACCATGGTTGCCCATGGCAGTTGGCCAACTCCTGCCTTGTGGATGTAGGCTGACAAGGTGCCCGTGGCCAGGAACAGGGCTGGCTCCCATCACAGGAGGAGAGGGAACAAGGAGAGATGTGTAGTCGCCCTGGCATTGTGCTCACATCTCACTGGCCACAGCAAGTGCCATGGCCACATCTAAGTTTAATAGGCAGAAGGGCCACATCTCTACACGGGAACAGCTGTGCCCATGCTCTTTAGGCATAAGTCAGCATGGGCTCAAAAGGCAGGGGCTCCCAGGAGACCAGTGGTTATAATGGGCCACTGGAAGGGGTGAGGTGGCCCAGGGAGCTCACAGAAAAGGAGGGACCCTGACCCCTCCTTTGCAAGTGAGCCAGGTTCCCCTGGTCAGGCCAGATCACAGGGTGATTTTCCATTAGACTAACTAATGGTCACTTGAATAGGGTCCCTATCACATACGGACATCTTCACCTTGCTATGTGTCACATGATCAGGGAAGTGATAGCGTCACATCCACAGGATCCATACTTACTTGGGGTGGGAGGTGTGAGCCCCAGGGGCCATTTGAGAATCCTGCCTGATACCCTTGCAGGGGGGATGGAGCAGGCAGGAGACCAGACAGAGCAGGGAGAGAAGAAGGTACAATGTAGCTGATGCTTCTCCAGATGGGGGGTGCTGCAGGGTTGGTTTAGGAAGCAGGGCAGCCCTTCTCTGGGGGTGTTTGTTTTCTCTTATCACATCACCAACCTCCCTGGCTAGTCTACATGTTACGGGAAAGGACAGCAAGGACTAAAGTTCTGCTATGCTGACTTTCTGGTGTGATCCACAGGGCAGCCCTTTGGGGAACGTTCTGTCCACTCCTTGAACACTCACCAGCTCATCAGCAGTCAGCTATTGGGCCCTACACAACACAGGGTAGGAGGCCTCCTGCAAACCCCACACCCTCCTGTGATGCTCTAGGGGACACACAGTGGATAACATAGGTGGGGAGGATTCAGGAGATTCCTGATGCTGTCATCCCCAACTGATAGCAGGTAAACCCAGACATAGGTGATGTGCCCAGGGAGCAGAGCCAACTTGAATGTTCAGGTCTTTTGACTCCATCCTCCAGCCCCTGTCTCCTAAAATTCACCCTGCTACAACCACAAAAACTCAAGGCTTTGTGCAGATACTTGCACCTGAGGCCTCAGTTAGTCCTCAGAAATACCTTTAGAGCAAGGTGTGGATACTTCTGCTATCACCCAGGTTGATAGCTTTCTTCTGACATCTCTTATCACTTATGAGTGCACATGTGGCCCCTGAATAAAGATAATTTTCCTGGCTTACCTGCAAACAGGGATAGCTATGTAGACATGTGACCCATGGGATATAGGGCAAAGTGATCTGTCTGGGTGTCACATCACCACTCCCCAAGACCTTGAAGTGGACAGAATGGCCCCCGGGGATGACTATAGGTAGCTATTAGAGACTCTTTATATGGCCTATTACATGGCAAAAGGGACTCTACAGATGGACTTGAAGTTAGGGACGTTAAGCCTGGAGTCCCAGCTACTTGGGAGGACAAAACAGGAGGATTGCTTGAGCCCAGGAGTTCCAGGCTGCAGAAAGCTGTGATTGTACCACTGCACTTCAGTCTGAGTGACAGATGAGACCCTGTCTCAAAAAAAAAAAAAATTGTGGCTATCATCCTGGGGTCACACGCACCATGGAATGTTACTTAGCACTAAAGAGGAAAAAACATGCTATCATGTATATAGATGTCCTGAAATCTGAGTGCAGGGCCCATCTCCAGAGGATACATGCTATGTGGCTGCATCTATGGGACATTCTCTCTCTCTCTCTTTTTTTTTTTTCCAGACAGAGTCTTACTCTGTGCCCTAGGTAGAGTGCTGTGGCATCATAGCTCACAGCAACCTCAAATCCTTGGGCTTGAGAAATCCTCTTGGTTCAGTCACTTGGGACTACAGGTGTATGCCACAATGTCTGGCTAGTTTTTCTGTTTTTTACTAGAGATGGGGTCTTGCTCTTGCTCAGGCTGGTTTCAAATTTCTGAGCTCAAGCTATACACCCACCTTGGCCTCCCAGAATTAGGATTACAGGTATGAGCCACCATGCCCAGCCTTGACAAAGGCCAAAATGACAAAAGATGACAAAGTTATAGAGATAAAACAGAAATTCCTGGTTGCTAAGGGTGGGGATGGTGGTGTGGGTATAAGGGGGCAGCCTGAGGGACACCTTTGCTGTGGTGGAAATATTCTGTGCCTTGACTGTGGCTATTACATGAACAGTACATTGGCTAGAGCAGCACAGAGCTCTGCTGGCACCTTGTATCTGAGTCAGTCATGTGAGATGTCTTCATGGGGGAAGTTGGGTGAAGGGGGCACAGGACCTCTCTGTGCTATCTTTGCAAGTTCCTGTGAATCTATAACTATTTCAAAATAGGATATTAGGGAGAAAAAACCTTCCCAGGGTTCCCCACTGGGAACCTGAGGGAGTCCCCACTGCTCTCCCTCCCTCCACTTCTGCCCTGGTCTCACATGTCTGCTGTTAGTTCCTGAGCAGTTGATCCTTTGGCCACCACAGGGCCTTTGCACAGTTCCTTATACTCTGAAAGTTCTCTCCCAGCCTTTTCCCCATCCAGACAGTAGGTTTCAAATTTAATGTCATGAGCTCATCTCCCCTCCTGATAAGGCGCTTACTCTGTTACTCATGTGGCTCCCCTCACTTCTCCTGTACGGACTTATTCAGAACCTATATTTATTTTGTTTTCAACTTTGTTTTTTGTTTTTTTTAAACCTGTATTTATTTTACTGTGCACGGGTTAGCCATGTGGATGCTGAAGCTTGACCTCCTCTATCAGATTTTAGTTCTGGAGCCTCATTTTCCTTGCCTGTAAAATAGGTGGCCACCTATGAGTTATTACCAAGAATCTTGTCTCTGGTATCTTCCTCACCTCTAAAATCTGACCTGGCCCCCTGACTGGTGTTAACCAAGAGGAAACAGAAGATGTGTGGTGGTACCAATGTCTCAGCCTGTTGAAGGACCCTACATTTTCGTTGTCCACAAGAGTCCCTGTAGAGAGACACAAGCTCAACTGTCCCAAATCTTCCACTGAGCCACCAGCTAAAATATAAGCACATGTGACGATACCCAGGCCCAGCAGAAGAACTATCCCACTCAACAAAGTCCAGACTGCATGAATGTGAGCAAATAAAATTTGTGGCCCAGGCTCAGTGTCTGTGGCTCAAGCGGCTAAAGCACCAGACACATACACTTGAGCTGGCGGGTTCGAATCCAGCCCCTGCCCGCCAAACAACAATGACGCTGCAACCAAAAAATAGCCAGGGGTTGTGGCGGGTGCCTATAGTCCCAGCTACTTGGGAGGTGGAGGCAGGAGAATCTCTTGAGGAGGAGCTGGAGGTTGCTGTGAGCTTGATGCCATAGTATTCTACCCAGGGCGACAGCTTGAGGCTCTGTCTCAAAGGAAAAAAAAAAAAAACTTTGTGGCCCTAATACGCTTTAGAGTGGGGCAGGAATAGCAAAAATAATCAGGCTAATTATTAGGCCAACATTTTAGGATTCCACATTAAATAAATTAATGCTTATGAAGTATTGATAGCAGTGCCAACGTGAGGTGTATACATGTTATTACTTTACTAAAAATCTATTCCATTATTCTGTTGAGTTCCCCAAGAGCTATTTTTCTCACTGTCATATGCCTGGTTCCTGCTGCCAAGTAGTCACACAAATATTATTTAAAGAATGAATATAGGCTTGGTGCCTGTAGCTCAACCGGCTAAGTCGCCAGCCACATACACCTAAGGTGGCGGGTTTGAATCTGGCCTGGGCCCGCCAAACGACAATGATGGCTGCAACCAAAAAATAGCTGGGCGTTGTGGCGGGCGCCTGTGGTCCCAGCTACTTGGGAGGCTGAGGCAGGAGATTCGCTTGAGCCCAGGAGTTGGAGGTTGCTGTGAGCTGTGATGCCACAGCACTCTACCCAGGGGGACAGCTTGATGCTCTGTCTCAAAAAAAAAAAAAAAAAAAAGAATGAATACAGGGTGGTGCCTGTGGCTCAAAAAACGATAGGGTGCTGATCCCATATGCCAGAGGTGGTGGATTCAAACCCAGCCCCCACCAAAAAAAAAAAATTAGCTGAGCATTGTGGTGGGCACCTATAGTCCCAGCCACTTGGGAGGCTGAGGCAAAAGAATTGCCTAAGCCCAGGAGTTAGAGGTTGCTGTGAGCTGTGTGATGCCATGGCACTCTACCAAGGGTGACAAAGTGAGACTCTGTCTCTACCCCCCCCCCCAAAAAAATAAATAAAATAAAGAATGAATACAGATCTAAAACCATCAAGGTTCACAGTACAATGGAAGGTCGCTGTAAGAACACCCTTGTAGGCTCGGCGCCTGTGGCTCAATCTGCTAAGGCACCAGCCACCTACACCTAAGGTGGTGGGTTCGAATCCCCAGCCCAGGCCCGCCAAACAACAATGATGGCTGCAACCAAAAAATGGCTGGGCGTTGTGGCGGGCCCCTGTGGTCCCAGCTACTTGGGAGGCTGAGGCAGGAGACTCGCTTGAGCCCAGGAGTTGGAGGTTGCTATGAGCTGTGATGCCATGGCACTCTACCCAGGGGGATAGCTTGAGGTTCCGTCTCAAAAATAAATAAATAAATAAATAAATAAAGACTTAAATTAAAAAAAAAAAAAAACATTATGAGGGTCGGATGCAGTGGCTCATGCTTGTAAATCCTGGCACTCTGCTGAGGCGGGTGAATTGCCTGAGATCACAGATTCAAAATTAGCCTGAGCAAGTGTGATATCCCGTCTCTAAAAAATAGCTGGGCATTGTGGCAGGTGCCTGTAGTCCTAGCTACTCAGGAGGCTGAGGCAAAAGAATCACTTGAACCCAAGAGTTTGAAATTGCTGTGAGCTAGGATGCCACAGCACTCTACCAAGGGCGACAAAGTGAAACTCTTATCTCCAGATAAATAAGTAAATAAATAAACATTGTAATACTTAAAAAAAAAAATAAAGACTTGGACAGATGACCTGAAGGACCTCCTGCAACCCTGCCCTGAGTTAGTGGTAGGAACAATCACACACTCTAGACCTTCTCCTGGAAGGCTGTCCAAGGGGTCAGACTGAATTTGGTCTGGCTGTGAGGGAAACGGAGATAAATACAGGAAGAGTTCTACGAGGAACAAAGTCCAGAAGAAGCCGCTGTAGTCTGGCTGGAAGATTCCAGAAGTGTTCATGGAGGCAGTGACCTTAAAGGATGAGTAAAATTTAACAGGCTTTCCTCAGTGGCTGAGGATGGGAAGTGTCCGAGACAGAACAGGTGAGCACAGGCCCTGCACCCAAGTTTGGGGAGGAGGGTGTAGGCTGGCTTGGTGGGTGTTGGGGGACGCAGGAAAGAAAGCGTGGGCTGACATGAATCACCTGGAGAGGAAGCGTGGATGCTCTTCTGGGCAGAAGGATGACTTCTGAGCTGAGAAAGGCCCTGGCTCTGGGAAGACTTATCTGGCTGCTCTTTGCAACATGGAAGAGCTGGGAGAGGCATCAGAGGGGCGAACACTGAGGAGCATTGTCACAGCCAGAGGTCATGAAGGAGGGGAGGGTGGTGACCATGGGACAAGAGAAAGACAGCAGTGGAAAGTCTACCTCAGCTGGCTGTCCTCCCCATGCCGGTGTCCTCCTTCCTGTCACCTCAGCACCCTTGGCCCATCCCAGACTCATGTTCTTTATGCTCTATGACCTATTGGCTGGGAATATTCCTCCCCAACTCTTCAGGTGATGCCCATTCTCATCACCCTACCCAGGTCACTCCTCAGAAAGGACCTCTCTGACCAGCATCTCCAAAGTCAACCCTGTTACCACCCAGTGTTACTGGCTGTCCCAGCACAGCCTATATTTTCCCACATGATTATGTGTGTGTTAACTCCTTCTGAGGGTTGAAGGGGATTCCAGGGTCTGCAGCCTGGCCGGCAAACTGAAGAGGCCCAGGGAAGCCTTCCCACTGAATGGTCAGTCCATCCAGCAGACTCCTGCAGCCACTGCTGTCCAGTGACTTTACCAGCACACCTATGATTGTGTCCTTCACTCGGTGACTCATCTTTGTCATCTTGAACTATAGCATGTGGCCTTTATTGCTGTTTGTCATTGTCACTTAACATCCTTGAAAACAAGGGAGGCTCAGCGCCTGTGGCTCAAGTGGCTCTAAGGCACCAGCCACATACACCTAAGGTGGCAGGTTCAAATCCAGCCCGGGCCCACCAAAAAATGGCCGGGCATTGTGGCGGGCTCCTGTAGTCCCAGCTACTTGGGAGGCAGAGGCAGGAGACTCGCTTGAGCCCAGGAGTTGGAGGTGGCTATGAGCTGTGATGCCACAGCACTCTACCCAGGGGGACAGCTTGAGGCTCTGTTTCAAAAAAAAAAAAGAAAGAAAGAAAAGAAAACAAGGGACAGGGACATCTCAAGCTCACTCCCAAGCACAGCCCTGGAAGAGTAGCAGGTCTGTGCCAACCTTTCTGAGGGAGCATCTTCCTCTCACCTCTGGACAAAGGGTGGGGGCACCACAGGGGCATCATTTGGCCCTGTTTGGTAACTGGGCTTTACTGCCATGTGACCAGAGCTTGCCTAGCCCCAGCATGTGGGTGGAGCTTGGAGCTGGGGAGGTGGGGAGAGCTGCCAATGTCTTCCTAGCTCTTTTCTCTCAATGGAAGTCACTTCTTCCACTTGGAAGCTTTTAGATACAGATGTATGAAACACAGAGCATCCCGATATATTTCTAGGGAACTGAAGTGCCCAGGCTTGTTCTAGCCTCACTGTTCTGTATTCTGGGGGCAGCACACCCACAAGGAGCTGATCTGACTCAAGAAATCTGAGAAGTTGGGGGAAGTTGTCACTCCTCCCTTTGCTTTCCCAGGAGCAAGATTTCTAGGCCTCTGGGACCTGTCAGGCAGGAGGCACAGCTCTGATATTCTACAGCAGTGCAGAGGCTAGTATGCCTGAAATCCTGCCATATCCACTCTCAACCAGACTTCTGAGGCTGCCCTGGGCGTCTTCAGTCTGAAGCCCATGCAGGCAGGGCCTGGAAGAGGATGGAGCTGAGAACTGAGCTCTGGAATAAGAACCTGGGTGGAAATTTCCATGACTATTCTGCTTAGGCAGACTTCAACCCAAGTTGTCAACAGAGATCAGAAGCTAGAGACTGCCTAGGTCACAAAGGGTCACCCTTCCTCATTCTTTGGGATCATTATCAGCTACTGCCCCATTCTGAACTGGGGCCATAAACCTCAATCAGTCCTGCCTCCTTCTCCTGGAAGCCTTCCACTGAATGGTCAGTCCATCCTGCAGACTCCTGCAGCCACTGCTCTCCAGTGACTTTACTAGCACACCCATGATCATGTCCTTCACTCAGAGACTCATCTTTGCCATCTTGACCTATGGCATATGGCTTTTATTGCTGTTTGTCATTTGTGCACTTATCATCCTTGAAAACAAAGTATGAGTTTTCTGTTTTTGTTTTTTTTGAGATAGGCTTTTACTCTGTTGCCCTGGGTAGAGTGCTGTGATGTCATCATAGCTCACAACAACCTCAGTCTCCTGGGCTCAAACAATCCTCTTGCCTTGGCTTCCCGAGTAGTAGGGAAGACAGGTGCCCACAATGATGCCCAGATAGTTTTTTCTATTTTTAGTAGAAATGGGTTTGTGCTCTTGCTCAGGCTGGTCCTGAGTGCAAGTGCTCTTCCTGCCTCCATCTCCTGGATTACAGGCATGAGCCACTGTGCCCAGCCCAGAGTCTTGCATCAGCTCAGTACAGCTTTGCACATGCCTTGCATGATGTCCACACAGTCAGTCCTATGCAGCCTTGTGCTGGCACCGGGGATTCTGAGAGGCTCACCACATGTTCCAGCCAGTGGTCCCCATGGATAGCGCCCCATCCCAAGCAAGCACTGGCTCAGCTGCAGTCAGGCAAGAGTGTGGGTAGTTTTGCCCTCCCTCCCAGCCAGAAGTCCAACGGGGACCATTCTTTAGGCTGCACAATGAGGACTTGGCCCTGGCTGAACCTTCCCTGGAGCCTAGCTGGACTTGCACACCAGCCCTCAGCTCTGGCCTGATACCATATGGGGGTGTCCTGCAGTCAGGAGACACTTCTCTCTATCCTTCCAGCCATCCTAAAAGTATCCTCCTTTTCAGTGGAGTGTCTTTCAGCACCCTGAAGACCACGGGAGTCTCCCTCCTCTGTGCTGCTCTCCTGCACTCTGGCACCCACACACCCACCCATGGTGTTCAGGTGGGTGCTGCAGAGGGCTGCATGGAGAGGATGGCCCTGAGAGGCCCCCATGCTCTGTTGGAGCCTGGTTCCTCCACTTTCTGGCTGTATGCTGGGAGCTTGGCAATTTCTTAATCTCCTGGAATCAGTTTATTCCTCTGTAAAAGGGGAATGATGGGCGTGAGGTTATCAGGAGCTTGATACAGTGCCTAGCTCAAGTGATGTGCCCTAAAATGGTGGCTGTCACTACATGTCTCTGGTACCTGCCCTCCCCCTTCTAAACTTAGTGAGACAGAGCACAGGGGTGGGTTATTGCATGGGCTGCAACCACGGATGACTGAGAGATGCCTGTGCCCCTCCCAGACCCCAAAACTGACTGGAGGGGAAGGAGTTAAGCATTAGCTGTGACTTCATCCCTGCGGAGGCAGAGAAGGTAAAAATCAGGCCAGAGGCTGGGTGGAATTTTCCAGAGCTCATAAACAGGACCAGCCAGAGTTGCTAAGGGAGTTCACCATGGAAACAGTCACATGTGCTGGCCTTCTGCTTATTCCAACCTGGCTCATGGTCAATGACACCGGCTCCACGCCTCTTCATTGGCCACCACCTTCCTCATGCCACCAATATCTGGCAGGAGATTGGCTGAGAGCAGTTGCTGGGCTGGAGTTAGACTTTCTTCTTCTCTTCCCCACCCTCCCACAGGAACCTACTGGAAGCTGTTGTTTTGAATTAGAGAAAGATAAAAATGGGCTGCCAAAGAAGTTTCTATGGTAATTCCTTTCCTTTCTGACCTCCTTGGAAGTTAGTAATTGATGTCTTTTGCAGTTGAAGTACTTTTCCAAAGCAGAAGAGAGTGTCAACCTTTTCCACGGAGCTAACTTTCTCATTTTCCAGTCCTCAAGGCATTGCTGAGCCTGTACCCTGGCTTTGGTTACCAACTCACCCACAGGGGCCTGGGTTTCTTTCTGTGAAATGGGATATTCATTTCAAGACTCACTGCCTTCTAGGCTGGGGGACTAGACCAAGTTTGCAAATGTAAACTGTAAAGCTGTGCACTTGCCACGTGTCTTTACTCAACCACTCCTGACCTTCAGGAGGTGGAAGGGTCCTCTGAGGTGGGGGAATAGGGAAAGCTCACTTGTTTTCAAAATGTCCCCCTTGCAGTCTGATTTCCTGTTCCAAAACCATCTAGGACCTTTAACAGTTCACATCATCCCCCAGGGACAAATTTTCTCTTTCTCTAAAAGGATTCCTCTCTAAGTATCTCAAGAAGCCCACTTCAGCTCTAATATTCATGATCCTAAGGTAAAGGCCAGCCTGGCTTTCTGTGATAAATCTGTGGAACCCATCATCCCTACAGGAGACAGAAATGCAGGCAACTGCCCTGCACTGAGTATTTTCTGTGAGGCAGGCACAGCACATTTGTTAGCTCAATCTTCACAGCAACCTTACAAGATGTGTATCATGATAGCACCTACTTATTTCACAGATGAGGAAATCAAGAAGGCCCAGAGAAGTAAAGTAAACTTGCCCAAGGTTGCACAACCAGGGAGTGATAAGGTCAAGACTTAAAGCCTGGGCTCGGTGCCTGTGGCTCAAGTGGCTAAGGCGCCAGCCAGGTACACCTAAGGTGGCGGGTCCGAATCCCCAGCCCGGGGCCACCAAACAACAATAATGGCTGCAACAAAAAATGGCTGGGCGTTGTGGTGGGTGCCTGTGGTCCCAGCTAGTTGGGAGGCAGAGGCAGGAGACTCGCTTGAGCCCAGGAGTTGGAGGTTGCTATGAGCTGTGATGCTATGGCACTCTACCCAGGGGGATAGCTTGAGGCT